>JBBPDA010000039.1:10169208-10179819 GCA_037974385.1 Arnoldichthys spilopterus
AAGTTCATTCCACCACTTGGGAGCCAAAACTGAGAAGAGCCTAGATGTCTGTCTCCGATTTTTGAGAAACCTGAAACCGAACTGCCCTCCTCTTTTTACTGGGCCGGTCCAAACAGCATTTCACAGGCTCACACCGCATTAATGAGCCGTTCAGACCGTGAGAGTAATATGAATTTTCATTTTATCACCGACAGGTTTTTAGTGGCAGCAGTTGGTTTTCCCCTTCTCACTGGAAGAAATTGTCCATTTGAAGTCTTGAGCTTCTAGATTGAGCCTCACCAGAGCACTGCGATATTCCCAATGTGCTATTTTGTACGGAGCATTTCTTTGTGCGATAACGAGTGATTTTCACTGTGAACAGACCGCAACGAAGTGTGACCTCTGCATTTAACCCATCCGTGTAGGAGCAGTGGGCAGCTGACATTAGCAGCACCCGGGGAGCAGTGCTTGAGGATGGTCCCTAGCTCACGGGTACCTCAGTGGTACTTGTACCAGTCTGGGACAACCGTCAGGCCACAGGGGCAACTGCCTAAGACCACCACTGCCCACACTGAACACGTGGTTTCTCAGGTGTCTGCTCCGAGGCAAACGGACTCAACGATATGGGCCCTTTACTCATTTATACATCTGATATAAGCCATTTACTTCCTTCTTATGTTTCTGCCTTTATATTTTACTCTCATTTATGTAAAGCACTTCAAACTGCCTGCGTGTGTGAAGTGGTCTATATAAATAAACTTGCATTGTCTGGGAAAGGGCGGAGAGCTCGCTACGCTCTCTACCGAGAAAACCAGTGCAGCTAGTGTTTACTCAGTCAGACGTTCAATTATTATAATTTAGAAACAATAACTGATGTTTTAAAGGTCTTTGTTGATTGTGCACCGAAAGTGCAGAGTAAGTATCGATTCCAACACCAACAGAAATATTCAAGTGTTTTTACAAGGTTTGTGCTAGTCCCCCTTAGCCAACCAGACATCACACCTCGGTCTCGGCAGGGCAGCTGGGTTTGGGCGCCTGATTTACACCGACCTAATAGACGCAGTAGATTACAAAAATGTAAACTTCTGCCACAAAAATAATATTTCAGCAACACACGCGTAAGCAAATCAGAACACAAAACTGCGTTGATGTAATCGATCACGTATGGACGGACGTACACATTTGAGCCAAGTAAAATCAGCGAACTGAAGTGACAGCGAAGTGAAAAACAGTGTAGGAAGCACCGATGAAACGTGTGACAGTAATTTGGTTTATTGTACATCCCGATTTAACTTGATAAAAGGCAAAACAGCTGATGTGACTTCATGGATGTGTGAATGTCATAACCACGCTTCAATAAAGGCATTTTTTTTATCACAGTATGGGAAAACATAAGGCATTTTCAAACTAACCACACAAATGTTCTCACTTAAATTCGAACAACAATCCAATAACAGTGATACCTCCCCCCAGACAATTTGACAGACAGCTGATCGGCTCGAACGCTGAAATCCCAATGCGTTATTTCTGTGAACGGCTACGCGAGAACTAAACAGTGCAGACCGGGCCGTGTTAAGCGTCGCCCGCGTCATCGTTTATTCTAGAAACTGATCAACAGGAGACATTGCATTCTCCTAACTGCTATAACTGGCTCTGAATGCAATATACATTCACATGAACTCACTCAAAAGCGTCTCCCGCTGCTCTTAATAGTGCAGGGTAATGTTAAAACATGCTGACTGTGCAGTCTGAAATGTTCACCTTATTATTTATTATTTTTTTTACACAACTGAAAAATGATTGCAGTCTCCCTTTGGTTTCTCTACGATCCAGACAAGACAGGTTTCTCAGCCAGCTGTTTGTGCAGAACATGCCCACATCAGCCAAAAGTTAAACCAGCAGGGATCCCTTTCCAGGACCGGGCTGAATAAAAGCCATGCTTAGTGTAGGAGAGGAAACTCCTCAGAGTGGCTGGAAGCTCAGGACACACTGATCCCTCACCATCCCTTTCCTTAGGAGCGGGTCACACGATCAGTGCCCAAACAGAAATACTTCCGAAAACAAATTCTTCACCTCACCCCCCCCCCTCCCTCCCTCCCACCAAGTAGACACAAATTCAGACACTGGATAACAGAAAAGAGGGTTGGGGTATACACAGAAAAAGACACTGAAAAGAAAAGGAATGTTATCTAGAACGTCATAGGACCAGGGAGAACTCTAGAATCGACATGGATACCACACGGAGGTAAAAAGATGGGAGCTAGAGTAGCAGCAGCTGCACAATACACAGGAGCAAAGCGGCAATGAAGAGTGTGAGGGGAACGGAGGAAGAGGCAGCATGGAAAGGGGCAGAGGTGTTGAGGTGGGGGTGGGGTGGGGGGGTGGTCACAGGTTCTGGCAGCACTGGAATTTGGTGCCTTTTAGCCCATCGGTAGTAGGCGGCACACTGATGTCCACCACATTGTTGCCGGGAGACTCGTCGTGCGCGGACCTGTCTGCAATCTGCTTTTGTGATACAATCCGATAGATTTCTGGGAGAGAGAAGAAAAAAAAGAAATAGAAAAAAGCAGAAAAACTGTGAAAGTCTTTTCACAAGGCCTGAAGAAGCCCCTCCCCCAGCTTAATGCTGAATGTCCATTAGGCAAGATATTTTGAGTGTCTGAATATTGCACCTAGAAGCTTAATGTAGTAACTAACAATATTGGAAACATGTACCGCACCAATCTGCATTGTGTAAACTGCAAGTCTTATCACACACTTGCCTCAAACCACATCAAGACTCTGTGGTTTCTGACAGCTGTGGCCAGTTCTACAGATCATGGGTGAGCTAACCATGCGGTCTGCATGCTGCGATTTGTTGGGCATAATCGAACGTCTTAGCTCAAGTGCAAAACTAAAGATACACACTTTAAAAACACACATCCTCACTGATTATCTTTGGCGTAAAGAAAAAAATATCAGAACTAGGACTTGCTGAGGAAAGATCACAGCATCTAACAATCCCCCACCTGTAAGTATATTTTTGAAAGCCTCCTCAACGTTCGTAGAGTCCAAAGCTGACGTCTCGATGAAAGACAGATTGTTCTTCTCTGAAAGAAGCAACAGAAAGACGACATCACCTCAGTCGCACAGTTCTGTTTTCTTCACATTGTGATGGTGCAAATCTTACCTGCAAAGGCTCTGGCCTCATCAGTGGGCACTGCTCTGAGGTGCCTCAGGTCACTCTTGTTGCCCACTAACATGATGACGATGTTGTTGTCTGCATGGTCTCGTAGCTCCTTAAGCCAGCGTTCCACGTTCTCATAGGTCAGGTGCTTAGCGATGTCATACACCAGAAGAGCCCCCACTGCACCCCGGTAGTACCTAAAGGGGGCAGGGCAAAGAGGGCACTTCGTACTTGTTTACGTTACAAGCTTTTGCTTCTCTTATTTTCTTAATTTGTTGTGAATAATGTCAAATATTTCAGTTTTTAACATTAGAACTGATGAATACAGAGCAAGATGGCAGCCACATTTGTTGCTATTGTAAGTGGTGCAGTGGAGGCCTAGTGGTTAGGACACTGCCTTTGGGACCTGAAGGTCGCAGGTTCGAGTGTGTTCACAATGACAAAGAGTCACTTTCAATTTTCACTTCACTAATACATTGGTGAGTAGACTCTGTGACTAAGGAGCATCAAAACTTGCAAAATTGATTGCATACGAGTACAGATCTCAGATTTTTTTTTGCACATCTGAGCCATTTACACTATTATTACTTATTCCGGTATCATTACGGTCATTCCACGGCAGTTCATCTGGGTTTAACTATTTCTATTGTGTCTGGACTTTATTCAGAACCTTTAATCTACTGTTTTATATTTTACTGAACACTCAGACTGTCTTGACTCGTTACTGATACTGGCCATCGCTGCTATTCGGTCTCTGATTGCTATTACTTATACTGTCGTTATATGTATTTACTATTCTGTTTTTCACAGTTCTTTAGAAGAGCAGATCTTTTATTCCGCTGAAATACTGCATTACAATGTCTATAGTTTATTTAATTTACTATTACAGAAATGAAATATATGTAATGCCAATCCTTTTACATTCAGTCAAAATATCTACATATGTGTTTATCAGTATGAAAAATATTGAATATCAACATCACAGGATAATTCTATTATAGGTCCACCCCCAAGTGAATGTTTCCGAAATGTCTGAAATGATTAACCTCTCCATGTTAAAGGTAAAGGTGGAGGTGCACCACTTTGTCATGCACTCAAGCACTTCTGCCCCAGAATAAAAAGAAACCCACACAAAAACTGATCTAAATTCAGTCACATACCCATAACTCCAATTTAAACTCTAAAAATGTGGCTGAAATCGGACTGTAAAACCGTTGCATTTCAAGAGACTTTTTGCTGTTCAGACCACAAAAATTCTGCCTGTCTGAACAAGCCCTAAGATAATTGTACTTTTCACTTGGTTTTGCTTCTCTGTAGTATGTTTGGATGAGTGGACAGCCTGTCCTGCACTCACGCTGATGTAATTGCTCTGTAGCGCTCCTGCCCTGCTGTGTCCCAAATCTGAGCTTTTATGGTCTTTCCGTCCACCTGGATGCTCCGAGTGGCAAACTCCACACCAATGGTGCTCTTGCTCTCCAGGTTGAACTCATTCCGTGTGAAGCGGGACAGCAGGTTACTCTTCCCTACACCGGAATCTCCAATGAGCACCACTACAAACACAGGAGGCATTAAAAAAATAATAATTCTTAAACATAGTTAACACAGCATCCTATCAATGGAAATTTTTATTTAAAAACACACATCTTGAGATATGTATATATAAGATATAAGATGACGTTATCAAAATCATTCAGTTTGAGATTGTTGTTTTTCATGGGGTGGGTGGGCTATTTGGGAAAAAATATATTTTGTAATGCTTCATACATTTTCCTGATGCACAATATGCATCAAGATACTGAGCTTTAGGGGCTTATAATTAAAAAGCCAAAAAGAACCAGAAATCTATACACAAGTACAATTACTTCATTTCTAACATGACCGTGTACTAAACTGAATTAAACTGTGATAATTTTGCATTTTGCAATGAAACATACAGGTGTTTAGTGTTTCTAGATGCTGACAATATCCACATTATGGCCGTCATATGACTCATGCCCCACCAGCAACAGCCACATGTTGACAAACCATGTATCCTGTAGGGGACACCATGCACAAATTTCTTGAAGTTGCAAGAAGAAGCAAGTCTGCGTTCATATTGCACAAATGAATCATGACCAAATGGTCACCAAAAACGTGTTTATTTCATGAAAACATTTTTTTAAACTAGACCCTATTGCTTAGATTGAAATGTACACAATGCTGACAACACCCATATGCTCAAAAGTCTGGGGGGTGGGCAGCAGATTCATAAGATTAAGCACCAGAGGACTCTTCCTGCTTCCTGAACTCACTCCCAACAGTTCTGCAGAGCTGGAACGGTCCTGATATTTAAAATTACAGAAACCGTACTGGCAACTAATCAAAAAGACAAACGAGTAAATCGCCCCTATAAATGCAACGGAGCCAAAGGCAAAGGAAACTGGTGGAAATAACGTCTGTGTGTTCAGTCGAGGCTTTGCTCAACTTGAAAAAGGAACTAAATCAGTGATCAGTTCGGGGTTTCCCAATCCTGCTTCTGGGGGCCCACTGCCCTGCACATCTGAATGTTTTTCCTGCTCACAGCAACTACCCAGACCCTCGTTGGCCTGAAGTGGGTGTGTGAAAGCAAGGAAAACAAGAATGTGCAGGGCAGAGGTGGCTCTAGGAGCAGGTTTGGGGGGAAAACAACACTGGAGGTTAATAGAAGGTCCACTACAATGATGATCTGATGGTTTTGGTTTTTGATTTTCTGAAACGTAAAAGTGCTTATGCGAAAATCCAGGTGCTCTGGTCATCCTCTGGTCAAGCTGGGGATAAATAAATGACTAACGGTGTGGAAACTGCTGCTCTAGCAACTTCAGATCATCAGGGTGGTCGTTAGACTGGTTGGAGTCTGTTTCGGCCTTTCTCTTGTCTGTCCTCAGCCTTCATTGCTGCGAGAAGCTCAATAAAGTATATTTACACAGGCGTATTATCTGCTCTCTCTGAAAAGACAACCAAGACTCTTTTCCATGAATAAAGTTGGTAGATGTGGCCTGAATTAGCGCAGGGTGATGAAGAGCTGTGACTAAGCGCCCTATAAACTACAACTATCGAACAGATTACTGACGGAATTCGTTGTAATGGTTTTCCCAAAGAAATATGGTAATTTATTTTGTTTTTATTTGTCGATATCTCGTGCTTTAAAAATCACATTAACCGTTTCTCCCCGTTAACTCGTCTCCCAAGGCTCGCTAGCTGTCGGCTAGCCATTTAGCATCTACTAGCCGCGAGGCTAAAACTAGCACGCAAAATAAATCGCGATTTAGGAAATTACGGATCCTCTCGACCCTCTCTAGCAACTCACCAAAAATGGCACATACCACAAACGTCCAAACTGTTTAATAGTAGCCTTCCGAAGGTCTCGCCAGTCTGAAGGCCACCATTGTCTGACTGCTAGCGAGATTAGCTTAGCTTATCTACCGATGCTAACTAAACTCAGCGAAACAACCCAGGAGACACTTCGAATGTGATTAATAATGTCATTTAGACACGCTTAGAATAAGACAGCATGCTTACCTTTAAATAAATAATCATATTCGTCATCTCGAGTCCCCATATTAGAGGTTTATTTTTGCTGCGGCGTTGAAATTGTGGTGAAGAGACGGGTCTCCTGACTCCAGCCGACAGGAAGGAAACTCAGTCCCGGTCTTAAAATGCTGGCACTGTGTGTGTGCGTGGGTGCGTGTTTTTAACTCTTTATGAGGACCAAACGTCCTCGTTTGTGTTGGTGTGATAAGTCAATGTAATGTACTCACAAACACAGCAATACCAATGTGTGTGTGTTATGTCGTCAGTGAAGAAAAGTAATGTAAGGCCTTAAACAGACATAAGCAGTACATAAAGGCCATACAGTTGTTTATAACGTGTTTCCCCCTATAATTTTTAATAATAATTTTAATATTTCAAGTTTCAATGAGATGTAAAGAAAGTAATTCAGAGTTATTTGGTATAAAATGCATTAGTGCAGAGAGATTTTATTAAACAATCATACACCTAGAGGCTCCAGGCAAATAATTATAACTGTGGGCCATCAACAGACAGAGCCAGCCCAGTTAATGTCTTAGAAACAAACAGCACCAGTTTGGACTGAATTATATAGTGAAGCCAGTAAATAGAAGCCAGGGAGTGATATCATGGTTGTCAGAGAAAAACTTGCTCATACTTTTTGGTGTCAGACTGCTCAACCACGAACAGGCTTTTAAAACATTTTAGGCCAAACTTTTGTCTTAAAACTATCAGATAAACATTGGCTGCATCCCAAACTGCAAACTACCATACTAAACAGCAGGGGTCTCAGTGAAGATATATGAATGGGGTGTCAAGCCTTACTAGTGGGGGTCTTGGGGTTTGCCCCCAGGAGAGTAAGAAAAGGAGTCTAATAAAAGTCTTTATTATGTGCTTTTGGTTGGAGATGTGTTGAATAACGAAGAATGAATGAGGAAAAACTGCTTTTTCTGATTTATCTAGAGGGCTGAAGAACATTTAGAACATTAGTTATACCCCTACAAAAAAGCCCTAGTGACTCCTTAAGAGGTATGTAAGGTATGAACGTGTGTTGTTTGGGATACAGCCATTGTCTCAGGTATCAGGCAGTGTATCTGTGACCACTTTGTGTAATAACTTACTGTGAGGCTGGTGGAGGCACTGAAGACCTCAGACGTCTGGTTCCTATCTCCACCACTGACCTAGTTTCTCTAGAACTGTGCACTGCACAACGAACCACTTTGTTTACATCTGATTTGAATATGCAGACGGTCTGAAAAATCAGTGGAAATTCCTTTTAAGGCAAGACACTACAGGCAGAAATTTACATTTTGGTCCCACCAACCATTGTTCTAAATTTTTGGACAAATTCCAGGTCTAGCATTTGTAACATCTATAACATCTGCAACATCAGTAACATCTAGAACATCTGGAATATCTACAACACCAGTAACACATTCTCTCCTAAACTAGTTAACTACGTTCTCAACAGAAATACATTTATTGCTGTTTCTTCAGTTCACATCTATTCATGTCTAAGTGTATTTTCCAAAAATCAGCAATGGAGGCTTAGCTCTGCCCACACTGCCCACACTCATGTGTCATAAATCACTGCAACACTCGCTTCCTTTTTCCTTTGCGCTAAAGACAAACATTCACACTAATGGGGCCTGTTCTCTGTTCACTGGCTGATGCAGCTCTGAGGCCTACTCTCAACACTGACGCTCTCTACATCCGCCGTTCAGTGATGTTCATAACTCACTGTGTTCTGGTGGAGTTTTTAAAATAGCTGCATTTATTATGATTATTTAAATTTTTTTTTATAAAATTATAAATTATAATTTATTATAATTTATTATTTATTCTTACTGTCTTATACAGTACATACGGTAATGATCAGTGTGGCTTCACGAAAAATTCTGTTCTAACATCACGAGGCTTAATGTTTTGTATGTTAATGTATTTTTATGTGTAAATGTATTTTTATGTGTAAATGTGTTTTTATGTGTAAATGCATTTTTATGTGTAAATGCATGCACTTTTAGCACTCATTTGCATATCTAAAGTTTTTTGTTTTTTTTTTGCAAAACTTCCCAAACAAAACATCTTTGGAGGAATATCAGTATTTCAAAATATCACTGTGGGCAGTGGTGGCCTAGTGGTTAGGACGCTGCCTTTGGGATCTGAAGGTCGCAGGTTTGAGTCCCGCCCCAGGCACTACTGAGGTACCCTTGAGCAAGGTACCGACCTATTACACTGTTCCCCGGGCGCTGTTAATAGCTGCCCCCTGCTCCACGTGTGCACGTGCGATGGGTTAAATGCAGAGGTTGCATTTCATTGTGGTGCTTGAGTGTGTTCACAATGTCTCTTCATCTTAAGTAGTGAAATTGCATTTTGAGATCTAGAAATCACCCTATTCCTCTGTTGTGCTTTGCTTTAAGATGGGAAAAATCTCATAATGAGCATGAAAACTGGAAAGAACTTGCACTAATAAGACAATACAGGAATGCGCGCTGTCTCAGTAACGAGCATACACTCCGTTCACTGAAATATTACATTCGCTTATATCGGACGCATTTGTTTTCCTCTAATAAAACATTTTGTACTGCAGTTTGTAAGTATTTTCCAGCAGGTGATGCCTCTACAGTGCAGATCAACTGTCAATAACTGCCTTGATTTCAGCTTGTAGTATTTCAGGCTGCACAAGTTTGTTCATCAGCTTCATTTCACAACAGCACTTAGCAAGTGTCATTGCTCCATAACTGTCATTTGTGAATTGTTGCACTTTATCCCTGAAAAATATACATTTAAATAAATCTCTCACTTTCTATATGCACATTATGGTCTGTCCAAGGGTATTCAGACGGTGTTCAACTGCACACACAGCTTATTAAATCTGCATAGAAAACCACAGACCAATAGAATGGGAAGCACTACCATCAGCATTGAGCTGTAAAGCCACACAACTATGTTCTCTGTAGTGATGGAGCTCCATCCTGTTCCTTTGGAGTGAGCTGGGATGGTGTTTATGATCCAGACCTGATCATCCAGCACCAGTCCCTGACTTTCCCTGAAAGTTTGGTTTCTTCAGGGTTTTCTGCGTATTTGTGACACTTGTTTCAGACCTAAAAATGTGATACAAGACAACTTGAGCAAACACAAAAAACAGCTATTAATTAATAAATAAAAAAATAAAAAAATCAAAATAAAATGCAAAAAAAAAAAAATTTATCCAACACAAAGTCGCCCTGTGTGAAAAAGTAATTGCCCCCCGGGGTAACTCAATCAAATTATTAACCAAATTTAGTTGATAATTAGGGCCAATCAGACTAGACCAGGCGTGATTACTGCATGTAAACATCACTGAACACAGGGGTCCATGAACCTGGCAATTAACAGGGGAGTTGAACCAGGTGTATTTAAGGGAAATGTCCAAACAGAGCTGGATACCAGCCCTCCAGGACCGGAACTGGGCACCCCTAACCGGACAGAATTTATATCTTACAGTGGAATATCCGCCCATCAGTCAATGACCGAGCCCACCTCTGAATGGCTGAACAGAAAGAAACGTTTTGGTTTTTGACAGACCTGGACGAAGTTCTGTCCTGAACCCCATTATGATACTGTGACCGGACTTGAAACAGGTCATTCATGCTCAAAATCTCTCCTGTGGGGCTGAATTACGCCATTCTGTTAAGAGGTTCTGAAATTCTTATGTGTCTTCAGTTACATCGAGTGTTTGGTCGCTGCTAAAGGTGTAAAAGGTTAGGGGGTAATTCATTTCCTCGTATGCGTATAAAACTATCATTTAAACGTTTTGTGTTATATTGTGTCCTTTTAGTCTTGTTTTACATTTTGCATGAAGATTTATATATATATATATGTAGTGAAAGTGACTCTGTCATTGTGAACACACTCAAGCACCACAACGAAATGTGACCTCTGCATTTAATCCATCACAC
>JBBPDA010000039.1:10205894-10222566 GCA_037974385.1 Arnoldichthys spilopterus
CTATTTGTCATTGTGAACACACTCAAGCACCACAACGAAATGTGACCTCTGGATTTAACCCATCACACGTGCACACGGGGAGCAGTGTAGTGGGACGGTACGTTGCTCAAGGGAACCTCAGTAGTGCCCGGGCCGGGACACGAACCGGCGACCTTCAGGTCCCAAAGGCAGTGTCCTAACCACTAGGCCTCCACTGCCTTTTATTTATTGGTGAAATATTTTTGCATAATTTTGCATGTTTTACAGAAACAGTCTGGATGTACATTAGCCTCACATATCCAGCACTAAGCTGAAGAAGCTACATTTGGACTCCAGATGTGTCTTCGTTGAAATTGTGAAATTCTAGCTGAGGGACATACGTCTCTTTGTGGTTAATACCATCGCGTGAAAGAACTTCTCCGATGTCTAAGGGACGAGTCTGTGATTGACAGTCACCTACAATATCTGTGACTGCTTTTTTCCTTTCAGGACCTTTGGCATTGTGACATTCCTAGTGTTGTACAGGGAACACCTGAAATCTGACCCCGGATGCAGCTCAGGAGAATATTCTGTTTACGACACACTTTTGCAAGGAAGACCAAATCAATACCAAATCATTAGTGAAAGCGGAGTATGGAGGCAACCTGCCTATAATAACACAAAATAACCTACATCACCTCATACTGGATTAAGGTCAGGAGCGCCCTACACTGGGTGCCCATAATCTGCCACGTGTGAGGGGAAAGGACCATAGGCAAAACCACCAAAACATCTGGCAGGAATCTGAACTCCCTGTTCCACAGCTGCGTAAAATATGACAAAATCTCAGAGCTAATGATCTGATCCCCCTTGTATACCTCAGTATCAGTAGGGCTCTGCAAGGCCTTTCAGTGTGACTGAAGTTTAGCCCCCAATGTTGTCAATCAGCCAATGCACGTGTCTGAAGTCCGTGTAGGAGCAGCGGGCAGCTGACGTGTGGAGCAGTGCTTGGGGACGGTACCTTGCTCACGGTGACCGCTGTGGTACTTGTGCCGGTGAGGGATTTAAACCGGTGACCAACTCACTAACCGTTACTAACCAGCTGCAAGGTACAGAAACTCAAACTCCACCAATTACCCACCTAAACCATCACAGTCACCTCAAACCACTTTGAGTTGTTCAGTAATGCCAAACAGACTTGCTAATGTGGTTTCTGACACTGTCTGACATATCGTTTACAAAGTCAATTTTCTACATAACGGTACACAACATGTCAGAAATCACTTAAGCAATTAGTTCTGAAAGTGACGATTTGTCCTTGTGAACACACCCTATCACAGAAAGTGCACCACAATGAAATGTGAACCCATTTAACCCATCTGCACGGGGAGTATCTACACAGTGTAGTAGGACGTTACCTCGCTCAAGGGCTCAAGGTACCTAGGCCGGGACTTGAACCTGCGACGCTCCAATCACTTAGACAAGTCCCTGACCACTAGGCCACTACTGCCCTTCTAATATACATCATACCTTTATAGAGAGGGTACAAGCTTCCAGTGGCATTAGTCTCATGACTGCAAAAATAAAGGAGCAACCTTCAGACATCAACACTCACTGCATTTGGGACAAGGGTAAAGTGCATAAATGTGATTTTTCAACGTACAAGTCTATTAGTAAACCTGCAGGTTCCACGTTCATGGTTTAAATAAGTCCCTGACTAAAAAAAGATCAGTTCCTCCCCGGCCTTCAGGCCAGCTGAACGAGATGTCATGAGCATTCATCACCAAAAGCCAGAAACAACGGCAAACTCTCAGAAGCGACGGCCTGTACTCTCTGATAAATGTATCAGTGCTGCTGTGTCAGTTGAACGCTTGACGGGCAACAAACACTAAGAATGTCTCAAAGAATAAAAATGTTCACATTTTGAAAGCCTTGCAGCTTTAGGCACACTGAAAACAATCCCTCCATAACAGGAGAAACCGTTTAAGTGTCAACAAGCATATACACCAGTCTTCATAGAACAGGGTGTTGTCATATCTCAGTGGAATCCTGTTTAGCCTAAGGCCACCCACCATGTGATCAAGGGCAATTATTAGCATATGGGCCTCCATTGATTTATACTCCACCACACACAATTAACTTGGACACTGTGCATGTACTGAAAGTTTATATATAGTGCCGACCAGAAACCACACGTTGAAACGTCAGCCAAAAGGACCCTACAGCCAAAGCGAAAACTTTACCCACTGCTAGATCTGCTGAAAAAACATGCCTACTCACAGCCTGCAGTGGTGCTACAGTAGTCTCAGAAGGAAGATTTCCTGGTTTAAAGGCAGTCACTATACACCAGAGATGGCAATCGCGTGTTGACTCACTTGCAGCTCGACTTGAATTTAAGATTAAAGATTAATGGAATTTCAGCGTAAGAAAACAGCTTTAACGAAACGAAGTAAAAGACCTCTGCTTCTGCCTGTAACTGATGCCATAAAACGGATGCTGTGTGCACCGCAGTGTATTCTGGATAAATGCAAGCTTAGCTTAATTGCTAACAAGAATTTCAGACGTAACTTGACTGAAGACTCAACGTTTTACTCAGACTTGCACTCAGACTTGAATTTGACTTGTACTTGCACCTCAGGGACTTAAGACTCCACTCGGACTCGTACTTCAGAGACACAAAACGTGACTGGAACTCACACCTCAAAGACTCAATACTTGACATGACCTCATACCTCAGAGACTCGGACCTGCTCCTTACAGACCTGGACTCTTACTTCAGAAACTGCAGACTTGCCTTAGAATAACGACTCAGAAATTCAAGATCGAACTTAGACTCACATCTGAGAGTCTCAAGAATTGTCCTGGACTTTCTCCTCACACTCAAGCCTCAAAAACTCAAGATTTAACTCAGACTCATACTTCAGAGTCTCAAGGCTGAACTGGGACTCTTGCTTCAGATTCAGACTCTGAAATTCAAGACCTAACTCCGCCTCATATGTGACAGTGTCAAAACTTGACTCTGCCTCTCATTTCAGAAACTTGAGACTTTCCTAAGATTTTCTACACCTCAAAAACTCAAAACCCAACTCAGACTCACACATCAGAGTCTCAAGACTTTACTTGAACTTTCACCATAGAAACCTGAGACTTTACTCACACCTCAAAAACTCAAGTCAATTCCTGAGACTCACTCCTGAGAGTGCCAAGAACTGACTTGGACTTTCACCTCAGAAACGTGATTTTCCCTCAGACTCCAAAAACTTAGACCTAACTCAGACTCTAACTTTAGAGTCTCAAGACTGGAATGGGAATCTTGCCTCAGACACTTTAGACTTGCTTCAGACTCATGACTAAGAAACTCAAGACCTAATTTAGACTCACACTTGAGATTTTCAAGACTTGGCTTTCTCTCTCACTTCAAAACTTGAGACTTGCTTCAGACTCACATCTCAGAGTCTTGAGACTGGACTCCGACTTAAAATGACTTCTGAACATTTCTGCAAAACTGTTTACCATAATTGCTGTTCATTTGTCTGGTTAATAACACATGCAGCTGTTTGATGTTCTGGAAGCACTGATGACACCCCGGTAGTACACTGCGATAGAACAGTATTAGAACAGTGTAACGTGACGGAATTCATACTGATGATAACATAGCATCATAGCATGCGGTTTCTCTACTCTGTGTCTAAAATCACTTCAGTTTGTCCTTAACTGACTGCAGCAGATATGCCGTGCAGTCAGCTTGCTCGCTGTCGAGGACGAGGCTTTGGGCCAGTTCATATTCAGTGCATTTGTTAAACAACACATTAAATGTGACTTGGTAATCACACAGGCGCACACTGGTCTGGCATTGGTCTACAGGCAAGGCTTTAAAAAAATACCCAACTCCCATCCCCCACCCCTGGCTGACCAGGGACAGGGACAACATTATGCAATTCTAGCGTGTTTTTCCTTTTTCCAGCGAGGCTTAAAAACTGCCCGCCCGAGCGGTGGAGGAAATGGCACAGCGCATAATGAGCTGTGGAGGTAATTAACACTTCACTTCTAAGAGCATTTAACGTTAAGAGGGGAGGAACATAATGTGGATTCGAGATGCCTTCACAGAAAAACACTGGCCTCTGGGCAAAGCCGTCTTCCGTTACAGCAAAGTCAGACAGTTATGAACGGCTTACACTGGCAGCAATCATCTCTTGGCATGAAAAAAAATCTCTTCAGCCACGTGGCGAAATGGAGAGAATCTGAAAATAACAACAGATGGTGACGATAAGACGCTGACTCCAAGTCACCAAGCTCTCGCAGTGATGTTGACAGGGAAGAAGCCACTTGCCGCAGGGAAATGGGTATTTGTTGGACAGCTGAGTTACTGCACTTAATTATCACCTCATCGGCTGAAAGATTAGGCTTCCGTTTCCCACAATTTCACGTCTGTTTAGTCCAAAATGACACGAGTTAAGACCTCAAAATGCTTTTCGGATGATGGGGGTAAAAGCATGATTGACCAGTGTTTTGTGTAAAGTGTTGCTGAGCTCATTGCATAACAGCCTCTGGTCCTTATCCACTTTTTCTGTCTGTCTTAAGAGTCATCGTGTTCCCAAAACATGCACATTTGACTGTTTTCCTCTGCTGCTTTCTCCCAGACCGCGCCTCACACGCTTACTGCATTCCACACCCGCACTGTCTGAAAGATAATCCTGCTTATGATCGCAGAGCTACTTCATTACGATAACATTCTGCACAGCACAATGTCCATAAACTGGTTTTGCTGTCTCGCAAACATCAGTTACAGTCTAAGCTGTAGGCTATCTGCTGACTCCAGATCTGTATGGGGTTAATGAAACAGCGACAGTTTGGCAAATGGACCTCCAAGCTCATGCGCCTTCCAATCTAACATCCTATACATTTCAATCTGTCCCGTCCAAGTTCCCGTGACCCTTCTGCACTCTTAACACCACCCCACTTTTTCCCTGCTCCTCAGTTCCTTCTCTCAGATCTCTGGTCTTCGAAGTGCGTGAGAATCAGGGGCCTCCAGCATTCTCGTTCAAGCAGACGGCCCCCAGAACTCAAGCCCAAGTTCTTGGATTTCTCTTCCATCTTATAGTCGCTTAGTCTGCTCTTATATCTCAATTATGTCACATGTGCAACTACTGACAACAATGTAAAGCATGTATAAAAAAAAATGACATTAAAAACTACAAATATTTCTCATATTTCTACATCTGCATATTCAGTTTTATCATTGAAAGCTGCTAAGCTTGGAATACTAAAGGCTATTTTAATGGCTACGACACTAAATAATGAAAAACATTTCTCATTTATGTCTCTAACCAGGTAAAATCTCACTACGAGGCCGAGCTGATACGACTACTTCACTTATTACACTTTGTTCATATCCAGTTTCTAACCAGTCAGTGTATTTTTAATTTTTTTTACCTATTGATACCAATATCAAACAATTTTACAGGTAATTAAAGGATAAGCATAGTAGGAATTTTACTGGACAGTGTAACTGCCCGTTTTGCTGGGCACATGGCAATAAAGTGCATATTAATACTAGAGGGTTTCTACACATGGGGAGCAACTACACTACAATGATTACACTGTCCTACACAGGTAGCAGAGATCACTGTGAGACATAATACTGTCTATAGAGTGAGGGTAAAGTACAGCATTATAGAAGGCTAAAAGTGTATTTTAGCTTTATTCTAAAACATTTTAAAGGTCTGTCTTGTGAAACCGAAAATGAAGACTTGTTAGAGCAAATAAAACAAGCCGGACGAGCAATATTTCATTTAAAAATAATTCACTTATGAATATAGCTAGTCACACACCATTTATGACTATAGCTAGTCACTGGGGGAATCATTAGCATTACCACGACTGGACAACGCTCAGTTAGATGGCATTAACCTGTAATAAACAGTACAATGTGTCCTTTATATATATATATTTTTACAACGTTTCAACAGCTATTAGTATCATAGCGTGTCCACTGAAATTAAATAAATCGTTCATTTCAGGGTGTATTAGTAAGTCACACTCCTGAGCAGCAGCACCCGGGTGGCTTCTCTGTCATTCTGTCGCTAATGTGGCTAACCCCATGCTAGCTATTTGCCATCTTTTAAGCTAATTTAGCTGGCTATTTATCCCCGGAAGAGCCACAACATCTCCACTGATCCAAATCTATTTGTAGAATGTAGAAAAAAAGACAAAAGGGGCGAATTTTGTGGCTTAACCAGGCAGCTAGCGCTGTTCTGTTGCTGCTACCTAGCTAGCCGTGTCATCTAGCATCACTAAACGAAGCATCACTACGGTCAGGTGTAGCGTCACGTTTCATACAAACGCTGGATTTCGAGGCTTAGTCTACACTGCTCATTAAAAAAAACACGACAGTTAAACGCGTCTGTGCCTCTTCACTGCTATACTGACCCATATCCCCTGCCTCCAGCCCGCAGCTGTCACCGACACCAGGCTCCGACGCGTCTGAAGCCGCTGCGCCGGATAATGGGCTCCCATCCCCGGCCTCGCTCAGGCCAGCCGCCGCTTCATCCGCAGCTTCCATCCAGCAGCGCTCCAGCTCCGAACGAAAGCCCGACAGCCGACACTCCTAAGCAACCCTGTCTCTCCTTGAGTCTATCTGACTTTATACTTTGGGAGCAGAAGCATGCGACGACCGGAGCGAGACAGTGTCCGTCGTGGACCTCTCATCTGAAGTGCCATGAACAGAGAGAGGCTTAGCGGTCCCTGAGTCTGGCTCTCGTGGAGCCGTGCGCGCACGCGAGAGCGAGCCCTCACTTTGGGTAACACTGCTCTCTATGGGCGGCACAGGCTGAGTGCACGCGCACACCCAGATCAGCCATTACATTAACACCACTGACAGGTGAAGTGAATAACATTGATAGTCTGGTTATTTAATTACAGTGCATCTGTCAGGGGGATGGGCTATATTAGAAGACAGCAAGAAAACAGTCAGTTCTTGAAATTGATGAGCTGGAAGCAGGAAAAGTGGGTGAGCATAAGGATCTGAGCCGCTTTGACAAAGGGCCTTATATGACTAGAAGACGGAGTTAGAGCATCTGCAAAACAGCAGGTCTTGTGGAGTGTTCCAGGTGTGCAATAATTAGTACCTACCAGAAGTGATGCAAGGAAAGACTCAAGGAAGAATCAAGGTCGTGGGCACCCAAGGCTCACTGATGCATGTGGGGAGTGAAGGCTAGCTTATCTGGTCTGATCCCACAGAAAAGCTACTGTGGTTTAAAAAGTAATGCTGACTCTGATAGAAAGGGGTCAGAACACACAGTGCAGCACAGTCAGAGCTGTTTCAGCAGCAGGAGGGACCTGCTCAACAGTTGGCAGGTGGTGTTAATGTTATGGCTGATTGGTGTATAACTCAAAATACCATCCCAGTGCAGATTCATATGCCATGTATGATCAGCTGGAGCTGTATTTGAACACTTAACTCAAAGCTGATTGTAGATGCAATGCTTTGTTAAAGACGCTGCTTGACTCCCGTCAGAGTTAATAGGTGTGCAGCCCACTGCTCCTGCGCCTGGTGTACGTACACTGGTGACATGAATGGGTCAAATGGAGAGGACAGTTTCACTGCTCAGTGTTCACAGTGTGTGAGCGACACATAATCTGAAAATTTTAAAAATATCAAAATATTGAATAAAGTGGTTAGTGAGTGTGATGCACTCCACCAGTGCAACACATATTGCCTTTACCAGGTCAACGTCACTGCTATACTGAGATCAACCACAATTCTCTCATGGGTGGGATTGAGGGGGGTCAATATAATGTTTATCAATAGATGAATCACTGTCAGTAACTGTAAACCTGAAGCAAGCATCTACCTCACAAAACAGTCAGTGAATATGAGTGTGTGCTGTTTTTTTATTATGTACACCCTCTGAAATGGAATGTGCATACTGTAACACCATAAGGGCAGATAGTGATGCCCAAGAAGCTTATGAAAGTGTATGTGACTATTTGCACTCAAGCACCACAATGAAATGTGACCTCCACTTTAGTTTCATTAGCCTAGAACATAAATTACTCTTACCACACGAGCAGGGACTCAAAGCTCTGACCACAAGTGACCAACACTCACATTATGCTGGATACAGGTGGAGCCTGTGCTTCTCTATCAGTGTGCTAAGCTGTTAAATCACATTAAAAGTGAAGTGAAAGTGACTGTTTGTCATTGTGAACACACTCAAGCACCACAACAAAATCTGACCTCTGCATTTAACCCATCACATGTGCACACGTGGCGCAGCGGGCAGCTATCAACAGTGCCCGGGGAGCAGTGTAGTGGGACGGTACCTTGCTCAAGGGAACCTCAGTGGTGCCTGGGCCGGGACTTGAACCTGCGACCTACAGGTCCCAAAGGCAGTGTCCTAACCACTAGGCCTCCACTGCCCAATGAGTATGTGGGTGAAATCATACAGACCGTGTACTGTTGCAATTTCATATGCCTACAAACATGAAAATATATGACCAACAATAAAGCAGGAACTCTGAAAAAAATGTGAGATGAAGATCGTATGTGTTTATTAGGACATGCTTTTGTGTTTATTAGCTGTAATTACAGTAGCGTCTACAACATTGTGGACCAGCGTTAGTGCAGTGGTGTAATACAGTCCCTCTCCAGTTGACTGACTGTGCCCTGGTGACTCTCCCAGGATGTTTTGCACACCAATTGCATCAGGCCTGTCTTTTCCGCAGAGCGAGTTTCCAGACAGACCATCATAAGTCCATGGGTTTGACCCCACTGACACTCAGCAGTCCACAGGAGAGGATGGAGAACCGGCGATGGAGCTAATCGTCTGTCTGCATTAACGCGAAGTCATCGTCTAGCTTACAAATAGTTGGGCAGATCCTTCTCTACCACCTGAAAGAGACAGACAAAGAGTGGCGTAAGTTCTAGCAGTGCAGGTGGGGAACCCTCAATGGAGCTTGCAGAGCAGGAGGACCATTTATATCACTACTTATGCAGGCTGCTTTTACACCCATGACTCACCGGAAGATGCAATAAATAATGTCCTTCCTTCAATATAAACGGCTGATGAGAATGTATAGAACACTTGTCAAGCTCCATCATATGTCCAGTGATATCTCAGATGTCGGTACTAAAAGAACCCTTCTCCACTGTCTATGGGAATGTCCTAAGATACAGAAATTCTGGGAAGATGTTATCAAGTGTCTGTCAGAGCTGTTTAATGTAAAAAAATCCCTCTAAAGGTTCAACTTTGTGTACTTGGAATGAAAAACTGACATGTGCGATGTATCTTGATCTGTTTTCTGTAACCTGTGTGGATGTGCTATTGGACTTGTTCATTGTCATGTCAGTGTATCTAACTAGATCATAATTTCCCAATGTTTGTCTTTGGAACTGAAAGGCCACAAAATTATGATGACAAAATTCCGAGGTACGGGAACAGAGCTCTAAAATTCCAATTTTGTTGCCGGTCGAGACAAGCATGAACCTTTAATCACAATGATGGAATGAGGAACAGAGTAGAGCAAAAGAAACTGCTCATGATCCAAAGTAAACCTTCTCATGTTCTCATGGTCATTCACTCTCATTTTTAGCCGAGCTTCTCCACCCTGTACTCACTTAACTGCTGGTGGTCCCAGACTAGGCTTTACTCCATTGGAGAAATACAACATCTCTTCATTTAGGATTCAGCTCGAGTGGCCATCCATCAGTAAAACATAAATCAGCATTTTTCTTCATCTGCTGGATCTGAGATATGTCTTATTACCAAGGACAGTGTTCTCGAACTGATTAGAAATATACTTAGATACAATAGTAGTCACGAGGCAAATGAAGCATCAATGCAGCTGCTCATCATTAATGATAATTATCAGTTAAAATAACTGCAAATGGTATTATATATTAATCTCTTTGGTACAGTGAAATTTACACAGACAGAGAACTTTAAGCCAGGAGAGCTACTGCATTATGCTGGAAGAGCATGGACGCCCCTTCCTTGAAACTCTGGATAAAGGAACTTGCAGATTGTATCGGCCTGGAAAGACGAACATATATCGCCAAAGGCAAACGGAAAGACTTTACAAGTGTCTGGGAACCATACATGAGCATCATAGAAACTAGACTGAGAAGCCCTAGAAACAGGGCTCATTTATAGAGATGTGGTATAGATCTGATGTTAGGGGGTCTCGACGTTTCTTCAAGGAGGGGTGAGGATTCACCAAAATGATTTTTAAAAGTTTTATTTAAAGGGGAGAGAGTAAATTTCAAAGTAAATGAAAAAGGCTTCTGGAAGAAAGATTTTCCCCAATCGAGGATCCTCAAAGACAAGGTTAAGCAAAAAAGCCTGAGCGCCGAGCTTCAGTGTGCATTGAAGGTTTCTGGGCACAATGAATAATGATGAGTCAGAGATTATACACCAGTCGCAACACTGTGTTTGCCACATATCAAACCAGTTTCAACCAGCTGTGAGTGTCATGGGGGCAATATCGTCGAAACGTCTGGTCTTTACAGTGTGACGAGGGAGTGTCCTTGGTAGGAGATGACATATGGTCATGCGTGGGACCGAAAATGACATTTAATCTAGTGAAAAACAAAGCGTCCTAATAAAAATGGTCTGTTTGGTCTTGGCTTTAAGGTTTCACGGTCTACAGATGGTGACGTGTCAAGGGTCCTGAAGTTTAAGGGCCTTGGGCTGGATTCACCAGATATTTCTGTGTTGTCATTCTGAAGATTTTACTACACTGAGTGTAGTTTATGCAGGTTTAATGTGCGTGTGTGTGATGTGAGTTTGTGAGTGTTTGGGTGATTTGTTTGGAGGAAAAAGAAAATTCAATAAAAAAATATGGCCAAAAAAAAAAAAAAGTACTTCCACCATGAGCCTGCATTAGAGCATCAACCCCCAGCAAAGACAGAGGGAGTTCCACCGCCGCTGACACAGCTGCATAATGCTCGACTAACTGAGGCAATATATTTTCACATGCAATGTTATTTAAAAAAAACTTAAGCATGGCTAACAATCCAAAAAATAGTCCATAGTGAAATATTGTGTATGTCTATCTACAGCATGTGCATGTTTTAAGACTATAAACTAATTTAAGTGAAGAAACTGCATTAAAAAAGTAGCAATGCAAGTTTTACTCACACTTGGATCACTCATTGGAGAGTATCTCTTCACAACCTGGCCCTCACGGTCAATCAGAAACTGCACAAATATCACACCAAACATTAACTTCACGATCTCTTCCGAGCATAAAGGGCAATGTGACAATTCGAGTAAAGTGAGACAGATAATAGCACATAACATATTCTCTACAGATTCAGCTTAGATTATAATGAGCTGCAATAATATTTAATAACGTACGTGCTTATGTTTTTCATTTGAACATTCAAATATTGGAAATACGGCACATTCTGAAAAAAAACCTTGGTGTTTTTGGCGACCGTATTCCACTACGGTTGGTAAGAGGTGGGAGAATAACATCAGTACAGTGCAGCACTGCCATTTGTCTTTAAGCACAGTATATTAATACAGAGGCTCCAAATACAAAGTATCAATTTATTTAATTAATATTATTTAAGAAAATGGCTTTATATACTTAATATAGTTAATTTCATATACTTCAATGCTCTTAACACCCTATATAAATACTTTAGATATTTTTTTATTATACATATGTCTGTTCTGATAACATGGCTTCTAAAGTCAACAAGAATGACCATGACCCTGTTCTTCTCTTCGTCGGTGCCCAGTCTGTGCCAGCTGCTCATTACGCCCTGTGCATGTGCAAAACTGTAAAGTGTTCACATACGTGCAGTACAGACTGGACTGTTATACGTCGTATAGTATACAAGCACTGAACTGACTGGGAACCTGGCATGGATTGGGCACCGACACTCTTGAATCACAGTGGAAAACTCTCCAAGATGACTGCAGAGACTCCGATACCTTATCCTCTCTCAAGCTGAATAACTGCAATAATATTGAACTGTGGTGGAAATATGATGATAGTATTGTATCATCTCCTCTGTGGCGACTCCCACACCTCCTGTAAGTCGTTCCTCCAGGCGTATTTGCTTGTTCGGTCTATGCTTCTACACCATACCAACATAATCAAGCCGAATCGTGGCTGAATGTGAGATTTCTAACTGCAGTGAGTCCGATCATTAAGAATAATAATGAAATTGTTGTGAGGTTTGAGATTCAGATCACTGTGGGCTATTAACCTAAAGGCGTATCACTCTGTAAGTTCTTCTGTAACTACTGTGTAATTAATATGGGTTATGCAATTATGGTGAAAATGAAGTGAGCGCCCCAATAAGGGCCCATGCTGCCTAAATGGATACGTGAAGAGAAGACATGCTTACCTTTGTGAAATTCCACTTGATGGAACTGGAAGAGACCAAGAAAAACATGTTTATCCACCTCGTGTACAGTGCTGAGCTCAGATATTATAATACAGTGGTACAGTGAGAAAAAAGAAATAAAATACAATACAATAAAATAAATAAATAAATAAATAAATAAATAATAAAAAAATAAAATAAAATAATACAGTGGTACAGTCAGAAAAAAAGAAATAAAATACGATAAAATAAATGTAAAAAAATTTTTTAATTTTAAAAATAAAAACAATACGATAAAATACACAATTTTTTTTATTTATTTAAAAATTAAAAAATAATACAGTGGCACAGTGGACGTGAAAAAAGCAAGCCTGATTTGTTGCATCAGAAAATTAAGGGCATTGATGCCAGTTTGTCTGTGCTTAATCAGTTCACTGTAGGAAGTTGACTGACTTGAGTGTAACTGCTGTGTGATTTAGTAAATAGGTTTAGTTTTCCTCTCTAACTTAACACAACGTCTGTACGTGAAAAAAATCATCCGTTTGTAGCAGTAAACATGACCAGCACTGACTTTGTCAGGAATCCTTTGCCATTGGGCTGCTCCTTCAGCCACTTCCACAGAGGATGAGCGCTGGCCCCATTCACGTCGATCTTGCTGAACAGGTCATACTGAGCGTTGTATGATTTGGCAAATTCTTTGATTTGTGAGTTGGTGCCAGGTTCCTGATAAAAAGAGGAGAACACTAACACTAAACAACTGGAAATCTCCCAAATAATTCATGTCAAGTCTTTGTTCTGGAATGTTCCTGCTTCCATTTAGAGCTAGATATGTGTTATCAGAGGACAATTTGCCACCGGTACCTTCCCTTAAATCCTTCCTTCACTCTTTTAACAGAGACGCATTTCTGTTCAACTTTAAACAGAGTTTAGTTCATTTTTCAAACATTCAGTTTCATTAAATCACGGAGGAATAAAAACGAGTAATTCAAAATTGTTCCCATAGGAAGCAGTAACATGAAGAAAGAGTCCAGATACATTCCCTGCTAGGTCCGAGAAGGTTTTGGCCTAAAACATACTGCATAAGGTACATACAGGGCATAACATTTTTCAGATCTACCATCACCAACATCACATTTATTGATGTGTGTAGGTTCATCTGTGGTTTTGCACGAAATTATAATCGTGCTGCAGACATTGTGACCCCTGTTTCCTATCACCACTGCATAGCTGTTCATCTTCATTACATTGCATCATTTAGCATCAAGCCTCTCTGAAAGACGTTTTATTATGCAGAAATATTTATAATAATGTATAACAATAATAAAATCCTTTTTAGAAACGTTTTCTTTCCTCTCAAGAATATTCTTTTCTCTTGAGGCTTGAGGAACAGGCCTGTACCTGGTTGCCAAACTGGTTGGATGGAAAGGCCAGGATGCGTAAACCTCTCTCAGCGTACTTGGCGTGCAATTCTGCAAACTGAGAGTAGTTCACCGGGGTTTTGCTTCATTTGGAAGCGACGTTGGTGATGATGACTACCTTGCCCCTGGAAAAGGAAAGAGGCAGAAAGTTTTTATGTGCACACAGTGACGATTGTTTGATACCGGTTTATTACTCGTGCCTTTACACGGTGTGTGTGGCGGGGTTTCTACACGCTGTGTGCGGTGTGGTTTTTACACGCTGCATGGGGTGTGGTTTCTACATGCTGTGTGTTGTGTGGTTTCTACAAGCTACGTGTGGTTCTTCCACGCTGCGTGTGGCGTGGTTTCTACATTCTGTGTGTTGTGTGGTTTCTACACCCTGTGTGTGGCGTGGTTTCTACACGCTGCGTGTGGCGTGGTTTCTACACGCTGCGTGTGGCCTGGTTTCTACATGCTGCGTGGTTCCTACATGCTGTGTGTGCCGTGGTTTCTACAGGCTGCGTGGTTTCTACATGCTGTGTGTGTGGACTGGTTTCTACATGCTGTGTGTGTGGAGTGGTTTCTACACACTGCTTGTGAAGTGGTTTCTACACGCTGCGTGTGGAGCTGTTTACTACACGCTGCATGTGGCGTGGTTACGTTACGCTGCGTGTGGAGTGGTTTCTACACGCTGCGTGTGGAGTTGTTTACTACACGCTGCATGTGGCGTGGTTACCACACGCTGCGTGTGGAGTGGTTTCTACACGCTGCGTGTGGCATAGTTTCTACATACTGCATGTGCAGTGGTTTCTACACGCTGCATGTGCAGTGGTTTCTACACGCTGTGTGTGCAGCGGTTTCTATACGTTGTGTGTGCAGTGGTTTCTACACGCTGTGTGTGCAGTGGTTTCTACACGCTGTGTGTGCAGTGGTTTCTACACGCTGTGTGTGGATTAGTTTCTACACGCTGTGTGTGGATTAGTTTCTACACGCTGCATGTGCAGTGGTTTCTACACGCTGTGTGTGGATTAGTTTCTGCATGCTGTGTGTGGTGTGGTTTCTACACGCTGCGTGTGGTTTCCAGCCTGATGTCTTGCTCTAAGGGTTTTGAGCAACATGCACACGTGCCTGTGTGACCGTGTGTGCTGACCTGGATAAACTGAACTGACAGTACTGTTGCGGTGTTTGAACTACGCTGGTGTCGGTTTGTCTTCCCTCTCTTTCTCTCTCAATCACTTTTGCAGCTGCAGCCCATTTTCACAGCTGCAGAATGACCCGGCTAGGGTCTCATGCCACCACAAATTGTCTTAATTATCTGTGTTTTATGATGTTTTTAATGTTTTTAAAATTTGTATATTTGCAAATAATGATGCAGGTTTATATTTTTAATATTTTATTCTATTTTTATAGTTGTTTGTTTTTAAAAACTATATATTACATCACTGACATATTACAAGAATAAAAAGAAAATACAGAGTACTGAGCTTTCGTCTTAGGCGCTTGTGTTTAGTTTAAAGTTGACCTCAACAGTGTTTGTGCTTCTGCCACAAGTTTCTCTTAGAATAAATGCAACAAGAAAGTTAGTGCGAAAGATTCTGTGTGAGCTGGTGTGACGAACACAGTTCTGGCTCCAGATTTCTCTGCATGTGTGAAGCTCCATCAGCAGCATGTGATGCCAGTTCAGTTCAGTTTTATTGATCATATGTATGTTAAGGTTGGGTCAACAGTACAATGAGCAGAACCAGTAAACTCTGATTGAGCCCAAAGCAGCGATTTGACTGTACTTTCTCTTCAACTGATTCACTTACTTTTGTAATGTTATTGGATCATTTTTTCAATAAATACATAATGAAAAAAATTATATTTTTTGTGCCATTTGTTTAACTAGGTTTTCTTCATCTACTTTTTTAGACTTGGTTGAAATTCAGATGATGCTTAAGGTCACATTCATATAAAAATATAGAATATTTTACACAAAAACATAAGCGCCATTGAGTTACTGCAGGAAAATACCATATTTAAGCCTTTATATGCTTTTATGTGCAATTTCAAAGTGTGTCATATGACTTGGAGTCTTTAAATATTTGCATATATGACTGAATATATTAGAAACTGTTTTATTCATACATATCAATATTACATACTGTATTATGTCATTTGTAGATTAAAGAGTAGGCTTTTTGTCGTTTACCTGTATTTTTCCAGGGACACTTCATTGCCGTCAACATCTAGAGCAGTAAACTCATAAATAGACTTGGCCGTCTGCCAGTCCTCCACCTGTGCAGACTGAGAAAAAGCAAAACAAAAATAGGAATGAATGTAGTCAGTCTCGCTTTCTCTCTCGCTCTCTCTCTCTCTCTCTCTCTCTCTCTCACACACACATACACAGTGTAAATACTGTCCTAAGAAACACATTAGCTTATCCTAGCCTGTCCCTGAATAATCTGATGAGACTATGAACGTTCAAACATGCAGCAGATCATTGCCCAGAAGCTTCTAACGAAAAAGAGGTTAGTCTTGGAAATACAGCTGCTTACCACGGCCTGCAACACGACGGAGAAAAGGACAGCGGAGCCTAGGAAGTGCATGGCTGCCGTTCAGCAGTTACTGAAAGAGCATGTACCACGCGGTGCCAAATCCTCCTTTAAAAGGCTATAAAATGCTGAACACCCACACTCTCGCACGCAGGATCAGTGCTTTTCATTTATAGAGGACAAAATAATCATTAACTTGGACAAGGAGCCTGTTATGCTGACACACAGGATCTGAGCGGAGGGATTTTGATAATACAGTCTTTACTATCTGTGTGGAAGCAGAACGCACTGTGAACACAGGGCACTGGTGACAGCCTTACACAACGAGAGAGAGAGCGAGAGAGAGAGAGAGAGAGAGAGAGGGGGGGGGGGAGGGAGGGAGAGAGAGAGAGAGAGAGAGAGAGAGAGAGAGAGAGGGAGAGAGAGAGAGAGAGAGAGAG
>JBBPDA010000039.1:10228324-10248504 GCA_037974385.1 Arnoldichthys spilopterus
ATACAGACAAAAAGCTGAAACTACAGCCTGACTATTGCAAACACATGCTCATCAAATGTAAAAGTAAATAATTTCATAACTAAATATGTGATTATGGTTGTAATACAGTTGTGTAGCACCACAAAACGCACAAAAAACTATATATATATATGTTGGTTAATGTTTCTAATATTAAAATAATAAGTAAAAGTGATTTGTTTACAGCATTAACACTTCAGGGCGGCATGCATGATGATAATAATCAGCTCAAATGCAAAATGCCTCATTTTGTTGGTTACCAAGAAGCAAACGAAAGCCACAAATCAACTTCCTGTTATGGCAATGGAGTTACAAACCCAACTATCAGTGTACCATGGCTTTTTATTATCACCACTTTCCTTCAACCACACCTGCCTGAAACTAGTGTAGACAGCAGGTATGTACTAGCAGTAACGTCTCTACTCTAAACTCTCTGAAACACAGGTCTCCTGCATTCAACATTCATTCATGAGATGAAGGAACAGCATGTTACTGTGTAAACCACAGAGGGAAGACTCTGATAAAGGACAAAAGCATGCAGCCTGACACGCATCACAAAAGAAAGAATCACTTACTTGCTGCTGAAAGCAACTGCAATGGTCTCGATGGCCTTCTCAAAGTCCTTCTTGTCCGATTCATTGCAGACCTCATAGTGGAACCCTTGAGAAAAAACACAGCAGTATATATAGCCTGGATCTCAACACTGTCAGACCAAAACCTCATGACATCATTTGTTTGTCTTAATCATGCCACTTGCCTTTGACAGTGGGTGAAAATTGATAAATGGACCAATAGAAATGAACTAACATTAATGTGGATTAATTCTGTTACAGCTGTTTACTACTTTTCCTGAAAGTTACCACGTTGGAGATACATGGTTTTGTTCCAGCTAATATTTACGCTACAAGGCCAGTTACGATTTATGCATAGTTTCCTGTCCACAATTTGTATATGCATCTGCACAGCATATGTATCTAATGCACCTTTAGGGGGCAGCAGTGAGTAATGTTTGCCAATAGCTGCTCACTGCTCCACATGTGGATGTGTTAAATGCTGATGCTTTGTGTGATGGGGTGTGTTCACATTGACAAAAATAAGTCACTTTAAAATATATTTGTATTCAATATTATGAAATAATCAGTACTTTGGGAAGAACACGTAGTTAAATAACATGCTGTTATTCTCTATTTACAATATTAAATCATTTATAATTTAAGATTTGATCCTCACTTTTCAAACAAGGCAACTTCATTCCCAGTGTTGCACAGACTTTAGAAACACTGTAAAGCTTTTGTACAAATCTGAACACTCTGAAGATGAACAGGACCGGCGTATTATACATCTGCAGACAGAACTGCTTCAACTTCCCTCACTTCATCCTTTCCATTACACCCCATGCGTCTGTAAAGTCAGACAGGACAGGCAAGAGTGCCACTTTACCTTTGACCTGGGAGATGAGCTTTCCAGCAGCTGTGAGGGTCTCCACTGTGTTGAGGAGGGGGTACATGCTGATGACCTGTCGCAATATTCGCAGGACCTCCCCCAGACACTCGTGGGCCAACGGTCGCCGGTTCTCCTGTTTGTCTAAAACAACACACCAAGAGGAACTGAGGCAGCACTACACTGCAGAGTACCATACCAGTCATAGTGCGCACACAGGGTCACATGGTCAGATTAGCTCACCAATACACTTAGTGCACTTTACAGGGACAGTCCTGATACCGTAAGAAAGGCTTTGATGCTTTGAAACATCACAGACACTTTAGAGACCTAGTGAAACATCAGCTGGACAGAAAGGGACATCACATTTCAGATGCAAGATGAAGATCCTTCACATGGCAGTGGAATATCATTTAAGTAGCTTTGGTGTCTTAGAAAGGGAGGAAACTGGCATGGACGTGATCTCTTATTTCTTACAGGTTATGTACATGAGGTCATTTTAAGTGGAGGTCACTGAGGTTACACCCACTGAGTAGCACAAAGACTAACGTTCACGGAGCTGCAGTGTTCGCGTTCAGCTGGAACGAAAACAAACGCATCTGAAATAGAAAAAAGCTGCAATTGACAATACAAATAAACTCCGTAAAATAAAATCTACTGGACTAACCCAGCAACTGGAATAAAGAACAATGATCTGCTTACAGTAAAGGCATCTGAACTCGGCAGTGATCTTTACAACTTCCCAAAGAACCAGTGCTGTAATGCCATTGACGTGGTACGGTTAGTTCGCCTTCAGGCCAGGGCTGCACAATATATCTGTCTGTACATCGCCATGGCAACACTGGTCTCTGTAATACTGATATCGCAGAAAGCAGCGATGTGCAAATTACCCTCTAACCAATCATAGAACTCCTTAGAACTACCATGTGAAGGGGCAGGGCTAAACTGTTGTAGGCCTAAATATATGTAAATATGCTGGTTTTGTGACATCACAAAAACTATAATTTGAAAATGCTGTTTTTAAAGCTTGTAAAGTCCACTGTTGAGTCCAAACTGCCTTGAATTTAAACAGATAATTATTGGTTTACTCCAGGTTTCGCAGTTTCATCTACTAAAACAGCTTTGCAGCATGTTTTACCACTCTGTCTGACAGAGGGGGCGTGTCCCAGTGGGAAAGTGTCATCAGACACGTCACATGGTACAAATGGCACTTTCAATCATGCCAACCGTCACACACACTGCACCCCAAGGCCACAGTGAGGCCCTCTGTTAGCCACTGAAGCCTCCAACACCAGCATCATTGGAATGAATGTATCAAGGTCATATAGGGCCAAAGAAAAGGTCGTTCCTTCACAGACACACATGAGTGTCAGGGGGCGGTTTGTGAATTGACAATCAAGCGATGGTGCATGAAACACACACACACACACACACACGAAGAGCTGATTTACAGGAGCTGTAATCTGCTTTCATGTCTGCTGCAACACCTCTGAAGCCACTTCCTCCTTTCTTTACCGGAGAGCTACACACAAAGCAGCAGAGCACACTTCCCCCTCAATCTGTCAAAACAACACAGCTACAGAGCTCAGGAGGCCTGTAAGAGAGGCTGAGGAAAACGAAAGCGGGCAGAAAGAGATTTCTCACAGTAATACACAATCACAACCAGCTGATGCAGAAATCTCCATCGCTTAGTCTACGGGTCTACACACGCTGCCATGAGGGCACTACCTCTGAAAACGTGGTCACATCTCCAGCTGGCCTCATATCAGGGATTCTGCACGTTTCAGCAGGTTACATTTTAGACTTTTAAGACCTTTTAAATGCCACAAACACTACAAATTAAAGTTATGACCTATGGAGATCAGCCATAACATTAACACCACCTGCCTAATACTGAGTGTGTCCCTCCTGCTGCTGAAACAGCTCTGATTGTGGTGTGTGTGTTCTGACCCCTTTCTATAAGAGGCAGCATCACTTTTTACACCACAGTAGCTCTTCTGTGGGATCAGACCAGACGGGTCTTCGCTCCCCACATGCATCAGTGAGGCTTGGGTGCCCATGATCCTTTCACCGTTCGCCAGTTGTTCTTCCTTGTATCACTTTTGGTGGGTACTAACTACTGCACACCTGGAACACTCCACAAGACCTGGAGATGCTTGGACTCAGTCATCTAGTCATCACAATAGGTTATTGTCAAAGTGGCTCAGATCCTTACGCTGCTCATTTTTCCTACTTCCAGAACATCAAAACTGACTGTTCACTTTGCTGCCTAACGTATCCCACGAAGCGACTTAGCATCATGACACAAGGTGCAACAACGTAGACCCAATAGAGCGATGATGAAATTTGTTATTAACCATTTCTCAAATAAAATTGTATCGATGTCACCAGTTGGTGCAGCCCTAATTACACTAAATGACCTTTTATTTATGATGTTTGCATTTAATATATCGGCTTTGCCAATATTAGCTTCACAAATTGATGTTCTCATAATATTTAGAACAAAATTGAAGCAAAATGAGTAGTTCCATGATTAAGAGGCCATTTTAGGCCCTGTATCGCTTAAAAACCGTTCATTCCTTTAAATGGAATCTATAAAAACCTTTAAACCACTTAAACACGACAACCCCACCCAGAGACAATATCCTGTTCTACATGTGATTTTTTTTTTGCTGACAGGGACTTGAGTAACAGGGTTTTTGTGTAGTAAATGTGGTAAACTAGCACCCACACCGATGGCACGAGGACAGAATGAGCATAAATTATAATGAGCAACAATTACTTCCTTTAAAAAAAATAAAAGATTCATTATTCACTATGAGTCTATAATTTGGGTAACATGGTTGAACGTCCCCTGATCATCACTGGGCAGTAGAGGCCTAGTGGTTAGGACACTGCCTTTGAGACCTGAAGGTCTCAGGTTCGAGGCCCGGCCCGGGCACTACTGAGGTTCCCTTGAGGAAGGTACCGTCCCACTACACTGCTCCCCGGGCGCTGTTGATAGCTGCCCGCTGCTCCAAGTGTGCACGTGTGATTGGTTAAATGCAGAGGTTGCATTTCGTTGTGGTGCTTGAGCGTGTTCACAATGACAAATAGTCACTTTCACAATTCACAACTGATCAGTTAAAATCACTACATGTTTCAAAAAAGTAAAAAGAAAAATCAGATTTTTCTTCCTCCTATAATACTCAGGGGATTCAGCTGATGCAACTTCCTGCTGAACATGTGCCTCACGCATAGTTCAGATATTGCACAGGGGTAAAAGTGTTCAGGTAACAGGGTTGAATGAACACTGAAGGACATGAAAATCTTAAATTAGAACACTGGACATTCCAGCATTGAATCACTCATAAATGCAAAAGTTTTATTAAAAATTTAGTAAAAAATAAGCAAATACACAAAATACTACATTACAATTATTATTAAAAATTATGCTGATTTTCTTCAGCTGTTTTGAAAGCCTCACTGTTACTCTAAACTCCAGCGCTGAATGTTCAAGGGTTCAGCAGCAAAATCTCTTTCTTTGATCTGCTGGGTGGTGTAGAAAAAATGGGGATGATCTGTACACATGGATGCACTGGAAAAACAGTTCAGATGATTTTAGAGCCATATAGGACACTCAGAACACACATCTGACACACTGCTGCGGAGGCTCACTGCCTCTTGTTTCAGGGGGAATTTTGTTGATTTGTTTCTGTCCTGATCTTCCAAAGGGTAAAAGTAATTTTTAAGTCAATCTTGTAAAAGATAAATCCAGCTTAAAAATGACCAGGGAGATGAAGTAACCGTCTAAAAAAGGTGACATTAATCTCGGAGAACCCCGCACTCTTATTTTCTTCTGTGATAAACGCGACAGCTGGGACACACCAAGAAGCTGTATTTATGTGACACATTTTCACTGGATGATATAAAGTCACGGGTGTGAAGTGACGCAGGCCGTGCCGTGAGTGCTGTGCTGCGAGAGGAAGAGGGATGTTCTCTGAGAGTAGTTTCCTGTTAGAGTGTGGTGTGCCACAAAAACTGAAGCTCAGAGCAACAAGCGGAAGCTCAAGGTGGCTCTGGCCAAGCCAGCCACGCCCCTTTACCTCCTCCGCCAATGGTGCGACAAGTGGCCTAAAGAGGAAGCCAGGGACAAACACCTTTTGTTTTACGTGGCACTGGCCATATACACAGAAAACAAAGTGTAGAATTGAAGTAGTTGTGAGAACCTGTGGAAATCAGACCACAGGCCGCATGATTCACTTTGGCTTTACCGTCACGACACATCATAAACTCACAATGCTGCTGCTTCAGCAGGTGTGTGGCTGACGCACGAAAGCCTCTGCTGCTGCACTATTACTATGTACGGACGGTTTCTCAACAAAGAGCAGATTTTATGTTGTATTAAGCAACATCTCAATGGATGTTTTTATTGGTTCTTTAAGGCAAAACTAACAAGATTAACTTAATATACAGACAAATGTAGCTACAGACATTCACTAATGAAACCTCACAATAACCAGAAAATGTTTAATATATACATGTGTGTACAGTTTAAACTTAAAGACCCCAAAAGAATTCAGCAACTCTTGTCCTGACATATGGTTAATTTATCACAAAACCAGGAGAAAACAGTATTTAGTCAAAATAAATTATGTCAGCAATAAGAAAAATCCTGCCATTCCCAAGTTATGTTAGTTAAAGACTGAACGCAGGCTTCCTGTGATTCCCCCCGTCCACTACAACATGGGATTAGCAAGTGAAAGATTTTACAATGGCAAACAATAATTAAGACCAACAGCCACATTTAGGTTACTGGTTTGGTGCGAACGGTTACTGTTAAACACAGAGTATCTGACTGAGGGTCCTCAATCACTCATTTAGACAATGCAGAGCTGAGAGATGGAAAAAACCTGAAAAAGCTGCAAAGCTAATCGCTAAATCTATACAAGTTCAGTTTAAAACACTGAAATAAGCTGAAAGTCACTCCCCTACTGAAAATAAAGGAGTAAAGGAGTTAGTTTATTTTAGATTTTGTCAGTCTTATTCTTTGTTTTGCCCTAAACTGTGCAGTGTACTGACTGCTGTGTAATTTAAGGTGGAATGGAAAATTCCAGAAAAAGGCTAGAGATTTGTGCAATGAACATAAAGTGCTAACTTAGCAGTGGAACAGAAACCTGGCTCTTCATTTGGTCAAAGCGTATTGACGGATGATGAAAATACCACTAAATAATGTTTGGAAAGATTTTTCTTGAACCTACTTCTGTATCTTTGCAGCTGTCTGGGACAGCGAAAACCTCATCTTTCTCCTTCTCTGACTGAAAGTTTTCAGTATAACAACCCACCATTTCTCTTCATAAAAAGTGGTGTATACATGTGTAAAACTACTGGAATATTTTGATTTAAAACAAATTATGGCTAAAGATGAAATTTAAAACAAATTTTTAAGACTGACAACCAGTGTTTCCTCTAATGAATATTCAACGAGTTTTCACTGGATTCAAAATTTTTGGCTCCTTTCTACACTGTACCTGGTTGGAAAGTAACAAAACATGACATACTGTAATAATTTGTACTGTATCATGATACACTGTGTTGTGCTGTATCGTATTATACAGTGGGTAGTGTATGTGAACTCAGAGCCAACGTGTCATCTTAGAACGAGCAAAACTCTACTGTGTCATTACAAAGTTTGAATGCAACTATAAACTGTAAATGACATTAACATAAGACCCATTTTCACTCCTAATTTTTCCATGTTTCATACATTTTCCTAAAATGATACATCATTGTATAGATTTATTAGATATTGAATTATGAATTTCTTTGAATTATTACACCCCTATTAAATAGCTATATTGTTTCCACTCTTAAGTGAAGTAACCTGGTACAAGCCAAAATCACCAAAAACCAGAATGATAATAGAAGAATGTTTTGTGGATGATAACGAACCATTTGACTTAAACGAGGAGTTACAGTTGGAGAAAGAAAACAAATGCATTCCAGCATAAGAACCTTAACCCATCTGTGAAACATGGTGGTGGGAGTGTTCTGGTTTGCTGCATCTGGGTCTTAATGGTTTGACATTTCTGATGGAACAATGAATAGACAATACCAGAGAATTCTAAACGTCTGTCCATGAACTGAACCTTACGAGACAGTGGGTCATGCAGCAAGACAACAATCCTAAACACTCAAGTCATCACCTCAAAATGTATGAAATGTTGATTAATTTTTAAAATAATTAAGACATTATCATTCAGCACCCACTTCAAGCTTTAACATTTGAGCTGACTGTACCGAATGCCAATACCCTCTGAGTATTGTACTAGTTTTCAGGTCCATGAGAGGTTTGAAAGAACACTAACGAAACATCTTCCCATCTTATCAGCCAGCAGCAGAGCACAGATACTGTAAGCACAATCAGAGAAAAGGGCCAAGCTGTGAGATGTGATAAAACACCAGAGCAGCAGCAGAAAAAGGACTAAAGGACATCGTCTAGGCAGGGACATCAGAACATTACACGATGTCTGATCACGACTGTGCTCTGGAATGTTCTCTGACTTTTGCCTCCATTATGGTGCCATGGCCACTACTGCTTGTGATACTACAGCCTATTATGAACAATACCCTCTTCCTTTACATGACGACTGTAACACTGCGTAAAGGAAGCAAATATTATCAATGTGCAGTTAATGGTGAAGAGAACCACACGTGTCTTCCTTCATTTACATACAGGATATTCATAGAACTGCACGCTGATGTGGGAATGTCCTCTATGGCCCCAGACGCCTATGGTCATTCACTTTACTCTGGTATAAGCTTAATGTAGAAGTGCACAGTTTTTGTGTCTACTGGGCTCTGAATGATGAACAGAAGAGTTAAGTGAGGTGACATATGCGCTGACAGTGTTTAGTCCAAAAGTGAAACCTCCAGGGCATCTCCAGTGATCACCAAATGTAATTTTTTTTTTTCAGTGTAGAATGGCTGTATAATGACCTCAGGGTGACCTGTTTATTATGTGAATAGTCAATCACTTCCCTGAGGATGTCAATTTTACACTACATTTTAATGTGATGTAAAATGTAATGTAATATATTTAGATTTTACACCGATGAATCATGACAGCCCTGTTTTTATGCCTGAAAATGGACCAAGATTATTTCTGGTCAATACTTTTCTCAACCCAAACCTTAGTTCGTCTTTGCTCCAGTGCGTTTTACATGTTAAGCTGCAGTGTTGAGATCAAACGCTTTGTAACAAACGGCTTTAACATCTTGTTTACGCCAACGGAGTAATCTCTTCTCAAACTGAAACCCATCTGCTTCTTACCTTCGAGCACCACGTCTTTCAGTTTCTCCACAGCCTCAGCAAATCGGGCCACCACACGCAGCAACGAGGGGATGTCCTCCACCTCGATGACGGCAGGCATTTCCGCAACCTCGGCCTGTGGACTCTGGGCGATGGCTGCCCGGCCCTGGCCTTTACTGAACACCCATGACTGGAGAGGAAAGCCAGCGGCGCTCGCATGTCGGCTCAGGGCCGTGGGTCTCTTCAAGGTGCCCACTGGGGACGGGCATCCCACCAGCTTGGAGTGCTGGGCAGAGGGAGTGCCGGGGCAATTTGGGTGGTCCGTGGCAGAAAGGCATAATGTGGCAGAACTGGAGGAAGAAGAGCTGGAAGTGCCGGAGTCTGCGGTGTCTTTGCGAGGCTGCTCCTGGAGGATGGACAGCTGAGAGGGAATGAGGGAAACGACAGAGAAGAAAAGGAGAAAAGTGAACGGGAACCGTCAGAACTCGGGGAGGGGAGAACCACTGAACCCAACAATGATCAGGAAAAAGATGAGAATGTCGTTTTAGGGAACTCTGTCTTTGTGTGTGTTGGTATCTGGTTCAGGCTCACGACATTTAGACAAAGTCTGCAAGACAGATGTTGGTAAACGAAGATTCTTTCACAAGAGCATGTTGTGTAACACCACGGCCTACTTCCTGTCACACCCTGAATCAGGAGTTAAAGCACTCAGCTTTAAGCATGGGACCTCATCAACCAACGCACAAATGATCACCTCAAAAAAACACCAGCGTAGCTGCTGTGGAGCTCGTATTCAAATCTGACCTTGACTGTAGGGATGCGCCGGTGTGGGATTTGTGGGCCGAGGCCGATATCTTTCACGTACATATCTGATGACGTTGATACTGATGCAAAAACATTTTTAAAAACATACCTGTGGTATAAAAATATAACTTGGATATAAATTATATTTATTTCTATAAGCTTAAAAATGGGCTTAATGAAAAAAGGACTTTCAGCACTGCAGTCGAGCAAATTAAATTCAGATTAAAAGATCGGTTTGAGAGATCAGTCTGTTCACCTTTCCAAGCAAATTTCTGCTGATACGGATACCATCCCTAGATCGTTGTGAATCCCCAGTTGATTACGAATGGCACATATACATATATGTCTATAAGTATTAGGGCTGTAACAATGAATCAGTCTTTATCGATGCACAGAGCCAAATAGAGCCTGATCCAATGCATCAATGCTTAAAAAATGATGTGTGTGTGATCTTCCCATGTGCAGTGTTTTGCACTGAGAAGCTGCTTTTGCTTATGGCCACAGTGCTGTATTTGACCTTTAATAATAAGATATTCAAATAATATTGTCTGAATCACATTGTTGCAAATGTTAAGGTATTGAAAATGTATCAAATCGTTGCCTAAAATAATTGGATCAGATTGAATTGTGATGAATGATTTACACCTCTAATATACACACACACACACACACACACACACACACGCACACACACATATATATATATATATATATAAACTGTGATCATCTATAAATATGGAAAATCACACACACACACACACACACACACTCTAACACGGCGCTTAGGCCTAACGCATGATCAACCATGATGGAGGAAATGAGGACATGTGCAGTCACTGGTGTTGCAAACCAAAAGTGCTTAATAATCTACAATTTCTGCTCTAAACGCACTAATCTGATATGAATCAGATAATAAATAAATACAGTGCTGAGCGCGTGTTGATCCATCAGTTCTGTGAGAGTCTCAGGCCTGCAGTAAAGGAATGAAGAGTTAAACTCACCTGCTTGAGCCACACATTGGGTCTACTGGGCAGGATGTCCAGTTTAGTTTTACTGTCTGATTTCCTGACCCTCTGGCTGGTTGAATACGGACTGTAGCTGCATTTCCCACCTGCTGCCCGTTTCATCATGTTCACATCAGCTTCACACCAGCGAAAGACCCCGACCCAGACCCAGACCCCGAGCCTGAGCCGAGCCCATCCTACACTACTCTAGCGGTGCAGCGCGTACATTCGCTTCAACTGAATTCAAAAATCACGTTTAAAACACGTTTTCTCGCATATTCGGATTATTTTAAACGATATGTCGAAAAAGCGTAAACAATTAGAAACATGCGAATTAAATCCCTGACTTTTTTCAAGCTGAGGTAAAATAAATAAGTGCGCAGACGTTGCCGTGAGTTTGTCCTTCGAGTCAAACCGCATCCGCAGGTGTAAACGGCAGTTTTCAGACCCCCGGGGTCGTGTTCTCCAGCACGGGCAGCAGGGCGGCAGCGGCCGCAGCGCAGAGCGGCGAGAGCGGCAGGAAGGAGGCGAGGATGCGCTGCTACTTACTGATGAGGAGCTGAGCGGCGCGGCGCTTCCTGTTCCACTCTTCTTCGACATGGACGGCGTCTTTATCAGTTCCTTCTTCTTTTTCGAGAACATTTTAGCTGCTGAAGGTCGGGATCCTCTCACTTTTTTCTCTCGGTTTTTTTTCCCTTCACACCGTAAGCCCCCCTCCCGCCCCCCTGCTCCCCATCTCAGTGCTCTGAACTCTTTACTGGCGCTTTTCCCTGCGCCCTGTGCGCGCCGGTGCCCTCCTGCTGCTCATCACACGCTCGCGCGACTGCTGACAACCAGCAGCTCGACACCACATCCGCTTTAAACATGGCCCTTTTTTCCTCTTTCTCAAAGACAAGTGAAAGCAGTACGGTAAGGTACACACACACACACACACACACACAACTAACAATCTTCACCTTCAGCGATACACCTCCACTGTGGGTTTGGTCTGGAGCAGCGTGCAGAAGCAGTGGGACTGGACCAGGTTTATGGGCCTCAGTCCAGCTCTGGTGGGTTGGCAGGAATAACATTTGACCTCTTTATTATTACCGGATGCTGGAAATTGGATGTACGTTCATGCTTGTTTTGGCTCAGCTGCAGGACTTATTTACTGTTCAAACGTCTCACTCTGGAGTTTTTATTACTTTATTTTATACCAAAATATAAAAGACAAGCACTCGGTTCTGCTGGAGCTACTGCAGTTCTATAGAAAGCTCTGTGCTCTCTTCTTCAGGACTTTTTGGACATGAATCTGATTTTTTTTTTGTCCCAGTATCAATGTCAGTACCTGGGCTTTGGGTATGGGCCGATACTGAATACTGATCCGATACCTGGGCTTGGGCCGGTATTAGGCACCAATCCGATACCTGGGTTTTTGGGTCTGGGCCATTACTGAGTACCGAGCTGATACCTGGGCTTTTGGGTCTGGGCCATTACTGAGTACCGAGCTGATACCTGGGCTTTGGGTATGGGCCGATTCGGAGTATCGATCCGATACCTGGGCTTTGGGTATGGGCAGATTCGGAGTACCAATCCGATACCTGGGCTTTGGGTATGGGCCGATTCGGAGTACCGATCCGATACCTGGACTAAGGTTACGAGCCGATACTGAATACTGATCCGAAACCTGGGCTTGGGCCAATATTAGGTACTGGTCCGATACCTGGGCTTTGGGTAGGGGCCAATACCGAGTACCGATCTGATACCTGGGCTTTGGGTAGGGGCCAATACCGAGTACCGATCTGATACCTGGGCTTTGGGTAGGGGCCAATAGCAAGTTCCGATCCAATTCCTGGCCTTTGGTTAAATACATATGCTGTGTAACGCCCCAACCGTTGTCTTCTTGTAGGTCATCTTTGTGTTATGTTAATGCAATGTGACTAAACTACACTCATTAAAGATCCTGGAAAGTGATTTTTTTGCTAATTTATTTTATCATAGTTCACGTTTAAAAATAAACACAGTGATTTAATACAGTCGATAAAATATACCCAAGCTCTCTTGGGCAATATTTCACCATGAAAATGTCCAGCAGGGTAGGAAAAGCATCAAATCAAAAGCCCACCAGTGCAATCCTCACACACAGTCCAGATTTAGAGTGCTCAGAGTAGGTCCACCAGGTTAGCTGATTAAAAAACACATATAAAAATCATTTTCACACTGTTCCCACAAATACGGCAGTCCATGTGGCCACAAAACGTCTTTGAAGTGAGAGGAATTTTGTGTGTGTGTGTGTGTGTGTGTGTGTGTATTAGAGCTCTGTGGCAGGACCCCATTCCATGTCATCGGTTTCATCCTCATCATTATAGTCATCATCATCAGCGTCCTCTGAACTGTCACTGCCTCTGATTTGGGATCTTCGCATCATCATTGCTTCGTGATGTGCCAACCTGGGAATCAAGAAACTGTCACTTAGAATGCGTCATCTTTGGCAGGATAAGCTTGCAGTGGATATAAATTCCTTGTAATGACACTTACACAATAAAAGGGGGAGAAGGCTTTTCTTCTGGTTCGGCCATGCGAGCCTAAAAACAGAAAATTAGCATTAAAAAAAAAAAAAAGAAATAGCCTTCTATTCATGTGTATTATCATATTACCTATATTCCATAAGGCTAAAGATAACGCATGTCCCGTCAAAGGCATAAGGACATGGTCCATGAGGTATGGACTGTTTTGGGTGGGCCTCAAGAGGCTGTGACTCTCCAGTGAGGCAGCTAGGCCAATCCAAATACAGTCTGGTTTGGTGTGTTTTCATTTCATATAAAACAATTAATTTTGATTCGATCTAAAATGAAATTATAGCTGGAAATTGATAAGAATTAAGACATTATTTATTTATTTTTTATATAATTATTAATTAAATTCTACTGATGGGCCAGTCTGAAATGTAATGACTAATTATAGGCAGAAATCTGGTTTTACAGCCTCTTATACATTTACAACATTGGAATAATTTTATGTACCAAAATCAGCGTAATAAGCCATTTCCATCTCTTTATCCCTTAGAATTAAACAGGCTGTTTTTCTTAAAGTACTTTTAAATCAGGTATATGTAAAAATATTTCTCTGCCCTGATTGGCTGCCCCTATGTTGCTCTACGTTCAAAAAGCAATCAAGGCTGAAGAACTTGTTTTAATGTTAATGGGTGGATGTAAACTGCTGCAGGATGAATGGGTGTATATTTGTAAGTAGACTGGTTTTCATGACCTCACAAAAACTCTCAGTTCATTATGGGCTGCCATCATTTCCATGTATGGACCATATGGACTAGAGAGTGACGTGTACATCCTGTGTTTACATCAAACTCTTTTGTTCCAAAAGAAGTAAGAAATATTTGATTCACAATGACACGTGCCCTTTAAGAAATACTTTTGGTGGCAATTCTGCGTGTACAGTACCTGTTGTAGTTTGTTCTCTATGGCAGAGAGTGTGACTGGTGGTGGGCTGCTCTGGGGGAACTCCGTGGGGTCCGGGGCCCTGAAATCCGGTGGCCCCTCTGATGGGGGTGTGGGTGGAGGAAGCTCTGCGCTGAAGTCAGAGTCAGTAAAGCTGCGCTGGGTTGGAGATGGGGCCTCCTCCGGCTGTGGTGGACTGTGTGGGGAGTGCCGTGGAGATCGTGGCTTTGGGACATGGAGGATGGGGGGCATGGAATATACGGGCTCTTCATCTGGAGCCAGTTCAGGGCTGGAGCTCTGTCCAATGGCAGGTTCCGAGGAGCGGGCCAGTGCTGTGCCTTGACGCCTGATACCTGGCTGGTTGGACTGGGGCTCCTCCAGGTCTTCGTTGTCTGTGTAGGCCTCACCATCTGTATAGGCTTCACCATCCGTGTCCTCGTAGTCACTGGCTCCGCTTAGATAGTCGGTGTTGTTGGAGCGGCTGAGTGCGTCCAGTTCCTCATCGCCTCCTCCCTCCAGCTTCAAACACAGGGATGGACACACACACGTTAAGTGCAATCCAGGAGTTTTACAAATGACATGACTAGGAAGTGTAATCTAATCTGATTCCTACTTTTTTCTAATCTGAATTTTTGTTTTTTCCCCTTAAAAGGTGTTTCTACATGGCCAGTGATGGGATGGCAACACATTGCCTGACGTTTGAACCATTTGTAGATACAGGCTTAATATTGCCTTTACTATACACTACTATTAGTCATAGTGGCAGAGCTATTATGCAGTTTATTAGTTCATACAATAGGTTTTCTTCACGAATTCTGCATAATCAAATAGTTTAGATGTAGAGAATCATTCAGAGTGGTTTGCTTTGAAAGGCTCCACTCCAGGGAAACTTGCAGCATGTATGAATATGTTGCTTGATGCCACATTGTTTTGTGACAGTTCGAAAATATTTTGGCCAAAAATGTAGTATTCATGATGGAAATGTCCCTCATTCTAAAGAAAAATGCTCCCCAAAGATCCTTAATCTCCAACATCATTTACCATTGTTTGATTCTTAATCAGCATTTTTGGTTTTGGATACTGTATAAAATAGCAAAACTCTTGGTCTCAATCACCAACACTGTAAAGAAATCAGAGTTCGGATGTTTCTATGCCAGGGGTGTGAAAACCCAGTCCTGGAGGGCCTGTGTTCAGCAACTCCTCAAATACACTCACTGCATTTGGCAAAAAAACAGGTGAGCTGAACCAGGTGTGTTTGAGCAGGGAAATAACCAAACTGTGGACAGCGGCCCTATAGGACTGGAGCTGGACACCCCTGCTCTATGCCATTTCACTTTAACAACAAATAAATGAGTTTACACCTCAGACTGAATCATGCTGAAATTTTGAAGAAAACAAAGTGGACTTTGCCTTTAATTGGACTGATTTACCAATGCTGTCTAAGCAAACATGTAGTCCTTAACAAAACCTAATATAAATATCAAATATAAAATAATAAAATACAACTGATGTCTTTTTTGTCTGGTACAACACAACACAGATGGCGCATTTATCCAAACTTAAGATTCCTGATCAGTATGTAAATGTGAGGATTTTCCTAAATCTACCATGTGTGTCCACAGTACCAAGAGAAATGTTATGCATGCGGCCAAACTGCGACCGAACTGTTTACCCGAGGACCTCACAGCTCCATGTGCTTCATGTGTGAGACAGGAGGCCCAGTCTTGAACGGTCATAGGTTTAACTACTACTTTTCATATTTATTCAACTAGAACATTGAGAAAATCTGTACCGTCACTTCGGAGACCCAGACAGGCTTGGACTGCTGTTGGCGAATCTTCTCTTTAAGAATTTCATACCACACATTTGAAGTGGGCTGCAGATCGATACGTCCTGAAGAGGGAAAAGACAGTACAGGGTGTGTTGTGTGTACTACAGTATGATACACACTGCTATATTAATCATGAATACGTTTATGCACATGTACATGCACTTACCAGCAAAAAGGTGACTGTAGTGTTTCTTCAGCTTCAAGGCTTGGGCGTAAAGTTTGCGTGAGCTTTTATTAGAGTTGGGGGAATATCTCTGTCTCATGGTTTTCACGTCTTTGCGGCTGTGGGGGTCCAAGAAGAGCACAATTGGGTGGTACTGAATATAGCTGAGCCGCTCAACTGCAGTGGGTGTGATGTCCAGCAGGGGGTGCTTGTCCTACAACAGAGAATACGTTTGTATTTGACAAAAGCCAGGAAATCGTGATTAACCTGCCACATTACATCATTCAGATCAGTGATTAGTTACCAGCTTATTGTTAATCACATCAACAGTGTTTTCTTAGTCAAATTTCACTCTGACTTCTTTCCAATTACGCAGCGCGGCCTTGGTAAACGATTCCACTTTGCATCAACATAAACAAGGTTCCTTCTTTGAAAAGTGCTGCCAAGGACCCATGGTTCTCGTTTGTAGCCTTGCTTTTGGAATGCAGCTAATTATGACAGATAGTGCTCAAAGGATGTTACCTCTTAGTTTAGTGTTGGAATGGTAAATGCAGGAAATCAGAGATTAATTTAATAATAAACTGCAGGAATTTGCGAGTATGATTAACCTTTAATGTACCTGTTCTGCTATTTTTCTCACTGTGTCCAACTTGATTACAGTAGATGCGCTATCGCCACCACTCCTAGGGACCATTTCTGAAAAGAATACAAAGCAAGCAGTTATGAAACAATGGTAAATGACCTTTAAAGGAAAGCTAAAGATTTTTCATACAAAACTAGATCAGCTCACCTGCAACCTCAAATTCACTGGGCATTTCTCTAGCCAGCTTCTCATTCGCTATATCGTTTAGCGGACCCATGACAACAATTGGTCGTTTAAAGCTGGCTGCAAGTACAAGAAACAAGCAAAACACTTTTAATAAGTAAAAATGCATAAAGATTAGGATACAGATGCACTGGCATTTTCTTTTTTATGACTAAGTCATACAGCCTACATCATCATTTTTTATTTTAGAATGCTGTGTTTCCTGTATTAAATGTTTCATTGTGTCTTTCATGTGATTACATGAATAGTTTACTCCCCAGCTGATCAAAGTGATTAAACACCTCATCAAATCCTAGATCGTCCATCCACTCATCTACTCACCTTCTCTCAGCAGGACCTTCTCATATGCTGGAAACTTGCCCTGGATCGTCAGTTGAAGAAGGTCATCCCGTGTCCTCCTGACATTCTTCTTGGCTCCTCGGAGACCCCGTAATTTCCAAAACTCTGCCCTGGGACCAGAAGCTTGTCGCTCTGCTCCTTGGATCCTCTGGGTCTGCTCCAAGTTGGCTTGAGTTTCAGCCCTGAGGAACAAAATGCTGAGGTCAGCTTCTAATGGGACGGTTTCATTCATAACAGGGTGAATAGCATAAACCTTGATAAACCAGTTAGCAAGGTCACTTCGGCAGCCCAGTTCCAAGGCTTTAACATTAATGTGTGAAAAAAAGAGGCCAATGAAAGTCCTAATAGACAAAAAATCTGAATCGGAACGAAAGTTGGTTCGGATCACAGAAATCTACAGATTTTTTCAGATTCTCCAAGAACAACCAGTGATGAAGATATATATGTGACATTCTTTTGTATGAGAAATGATACACACTGGAAAAGAAAAGCAAACCCTCAGAATTTTCCTTTGGGCTTAACTCTATCAATTCTGTTCAGTTGCTGCTAATATTAGCTGTTATTTAGCCAACCTGGTCTGGTTGGGGATGGTGCCTTTGTCCTGCTCATGGAGGTCATTTCCCATGCGGATTGCCAGCCATGTGCCTAGTTTGCCACGGTGCATGGTGTCCACCACGCGGAACACCTCTCCTCGAGTGAAGCTTAGGCCGTGGGTGCCTTCTGCCTCATGGTCAAAGTGTGTGCGGATGTAAAAGGAATCTCCCAGGTTCGACTTCATGATCTTCTTATAAACTGTAATGAGAGCGAAACAGAGATCAAGAGTCAAGCTAAAGAAACAACACTGTCCTGGGGGTCATGAATTAGGTCCAGGGCTTCTACTATTTTCTGCCCCAACACGCACGATCCAACTCATTAGCAAATTACAAAGCTCTCAGGGAATACACGGATAGGGCAGTGGTTCAGTGTAATGTAATAAAAATTTTATTCCAAGTGATGTCGGACCATTTCTAATGGTCCATTCATCGAATTACGGAGAAGATTCCTTCCGGTAAGATAGCAGCGCGGCAGCAGCACGCAGCGTCCTCTCTGGACCAAAATGGTGCTAGTTTGTACTATTTTGTATCTCAGTGCGACCACACTCACTAAATGGACACCAGAAGGACAAGTGTCAGAGTCTACCATCGCCAGACACTGTTGTTGTACAGAGATGACTCATTGTATTTTTGCACATCCTGCTGCCCTGCACCTGGTAGACCCATAACTGCACTGGTCACTTTTTTCATACCTGTCTTCGCACTGTCCTGCAATGTTTGCACAGCTTTGCACACAATGCACTTTATGTTGTGAGTTGTGTAGTGTTTGTGGTCCTTGTGGTTTTTGTGGATAAAAGTTTTGTTCTGATGGTAATGATATACAGACACAACAGCTTATACTTGTTTCTAACCTAATGCAACCAACAACTCGTATCTAGTATCAGACATCATGTTTTTAATGGGTCAGGGTCAAAATTCACATTTCACAGCCCAGCTCTCGCTTTTAATGAATTTTAGACTACATTTCCCTCTCTTTTTTAAGCACCAAGGTCCATTAGGTCCATGCTTGTGAGAAAAACAGGAAATAAAAAGCTAATCAATTTAGCACAGCCCAGATACAGACATTAGAGATAGCACTGTTCTGATACACAGTATTGGTAGCAGGCTGGCACCGGGAGATAAAAATACCAGCCTGCTGTGTGGAGGAAAGTGGTGTCACCCACCACTTACCCACTAAGTGAAAGTGAGAATGAAAATGACTTACTGCTCATTGTAAACACACACGATCACACACAAAGGGCATCACAACAGAACATAATGCCTGAATGAACACAAACTGCCCGAAACACATTCAGTGTTGTGTGGGACATACCAGCAAACATATACTCACTGTCCATTTTATTCTGAGTCAGCATGTCTATGCGTTCCCCACCCCGAATATTCATGAGGAACATGGCAGCTTCCTCTCTGGTGAAGTGACCGAAGTCTACCCCATTAACCTGTGCGACCGAAAAGCACAATATAATAGTGAACAGGAAGGTGAAGTAGAAAGCAGTAGATTTATTCAGGATGCTTAATTTACCAAAACTCTCACCACAAAAAAAGTCCCTGAAGCTTTACCTGTAGAATCTGATCACCCTCTTTCATGCCCTCCCTCTGGGCGGGGCTGTTGGGCTGGACTCCGCCCACAAAAATTCCCACATCGTTTCCACCAACCAGGCGCAAGCCCACACTGCCGTCTTTTATAAAGCCCACCCTGTTCTGGTCTGAGCTGTACCTGCAGTGTAGGGAGAAGAAGAAACACACGTCAGAGGAGAAAAATAAATCTGTGAATAACGATCGAAATAAAATCTTCAGGCTTCAATTATTAAGCCATAAGAGGACGTGCGTTACTGTGATTTTACACCATTTAAGGGGTGTTGTGTACATACATTACAGTTTTGTAAACCAGCAATAAATATAATATTCTTAAAAAAAAAACTTTTTTAAAAAATTTTTTTAATAACAATTGCAATAAATAACTCATCTGCCAAACGTCGTTTATTAACAGTAGAGTATTCCATAAACACACTGCTTTACAACAGCAAACCAGGTTCAGTCCATCAGTAGCAGCATCTTACAGTGAACCTCAGTCACGTTTAAGCAGCAGATCAAGTGAAACCGATGCTAAAGGCTGTCAAAGCATTTGATATATCTTACCCTATGTTAGGTGCGGGGACTGCGTCTGGTGGGAGAGAGTAAAGGGGCTCTTCTGTAGGTTTACCTGGAATAGAATCAGAGACGTTATTACATAACCTTATGAAACAGACGATGTGGGAACATGATGCACATGTTCGATGAATAGTGAAGTGAAAGTGACTATTTTCATTGTGAACACACTCAAGCACCACAACGAAATGCAACCTCTGCATTTAACCCATTACACGTGGAGCAGCGGGCAGCCATCAACAGCGCCCGGGGAGCAGTGTAGTGGGACGGTACCTTGCTCAAGGGTACCT
>JBBPDA010000039.1:10248604-10264906 GCA_037974385.1 Arnoldichthys spilopterus
TGCCCGGGCCGGGACTCGAACCTGAGACCTTCAGGTCTCAAAGGCAGTGTCCTAACCACTAGGCCACCACTGCCCCTGAATAAATGACCTGGAAATCAGGGCACGTTACCAACCCTGTAAAAAACACAAGACCTGCATGTTCCGCAGCCTTCATTACAACCATATCCACATTATTTCATGTCACTTGCAGGCTTAAGTGTTATGCTCACCATTCATCCTGGCATGGTTAGATTTGGACACATCAGAACGAAGAGTGGCGTTTGCTTGTGGAAAGCTGGAGAAAAGGGGAAAAAAAAAAAAAAAAACATTTAAGCACAGTATAAATGTTACAAAGCTACAGCGAGTAAAAATACCTTACTGGTAATAATTTTTTGTCTATTTAGGGTCTATATAGAGACACAGAGAGACTCCTGACCCTCCCTGGGGTTTCTTTAATTTACAAAATAAAAGCTTCTATAGTACATATGCTGACTCTACAACTTTATTTGCCCCCGTGTCATGATTAAATAAGAACAAACACTAAAAAAACTTAATCACATATTTCAAGTTATTTGAGTGTATTACCATGTGTAATCAGTGTGCACCAATGACCCAGAACATTAAAACCACTGACAGGTGCATTGAATAACATTGATTTTCCTGTTACATTGGAATCTGGCAACGTGGTCATGGTTGCCCGAGGCTCAATGATGCGCACTGGAAGCGAAGGCACAAAAAGTGAATGCTGGTTATGATACCAAGAGGTCTGAACTTTTTCTTCATGAGCTGAAACCTACACAAAATTAGACAGGTGGTTTTAATATAATGGCTGATCAGCGTGTGTGGGATGTACCTGTGATCACTGTCTTGATCTATGCTGCGGGACCTCCTGGGGGGAGAAGGACCACTCTCAGGTAATGAAGAGTCTGCAGGACAAAACAGTGCAACAAATGTAGCAGATTAAATCTACTGTGGACTGGAAGATACAAATAGCTGCAGGTTTGAGACGTGTAACGATCGCACGTAATATTAATAACAGTGCTTGGACCTCTGGACGGGGGTCTGACGGGGGAGGGTTCTCTGTAATGAAGCTCTGGCCTCTGGCTTTTGACCGACTGCATTCGTGTCTCAGCAACAGCCCTGAAGTTCACACAGAAGTATTTGAGCAATTCAAGTGCAAATCATTTTTGTTCAGGGATATGACGGTCTGAGTTTTATATAATATTTAGCAATATTATAGTACTGGACTGTATTAAATACATATCACTATGAAATATTATAGCATTAGTGTTCAATAACATAGTGCGGACTCATTTTTTGTAATTGAAAATACATTGCAGATACAAACATTAAACCAAAATTGGATCATGACCATGTGCTTATGCACCTTAACTCCAGATAAATACACCATGTGTCCAAAAGTTTTCAGACAGATTAGTGATTTCAGCTGCGCACACACAGCTTGGAAAAACCGCTCAGAAAAGCTAGTGAGTCTAAGGTCACCATGCCCAATGCTGAACACTGCCTAAAAGGGTATAATGCCTCCCAGCAGTGGGTGGTTCAATAGTTGAACTGCGCTCAAGTGAGTCTGGAGCACCATGTAGTATCTTTGGGATGAGTTAGAGTGGTTTATGTGATCCAGAACTAATCCTCCTATATTAGTACCTGATCTCACCAACTGTGCTTACTTGCAGTCAAATATCACAGCAAATGTTCCTAAAGCCTTTTCCAAAAAGAAAGTAGAGGCTTCAATTGCAGCAATGTAGGACAAACTCCCCTCTTAACACTCCTGACTGAACAAAATGCTGAATAAGTAAAGTCTACAAGCTTTTGAATGTACACTGTATGTTTACACGTAAATTACAACACACATCCAGTGGGGTGTGAATATTTTTGCAAGCAGCTGTTGGCAGGAAAAGTCTTACTCATGTTCAGGTGACTGATCTGGTCTGGGAACAGAGGGGTAGCCTCCATCTGACTCGGACTCTGAGGGACCTATAGAAACACAGATCAACAGGCTCTGCTTCGGTCAGCTGATCATCAGCTTCTCATCAACAGAAAATTGGGCTTAAAGACATCAACCCAGTTAACCTGCATCAGGCTCACTCTTCTTGATGGGCGTGGAGGGTTTGGACCATTTTGGAGGTTCAACCACAGGTACTGCAAATATCTCAGGAAAGGCCCTGGTGGAGGAAGAGGAAAGGTAAAGGAGTGAGAGGAATCGAGGGGAACGTAATGTGGATTGAGAAAAAGACGGAAATGACACAAATAGGAAGCGTAGTGCTTGTGCATTTAATCGTGCATGTAGTTCATCGATACAGTGTCACTGCCTGAATTTTTGATACAACAGGACCATCATATAGAAGTGATCTGCAACTCTGACCCAACCACTAATGGAAGGAAGGGTGTTTTGCTACGGTTTCGTGTTGTGGCTCAGCCTCAGTATCTCCTTAACTGCTCATTTGTATTACTTCCTCTTACTCGAGCAGGTCGTAATGGAAGACCCTGCTTGTCGGTGCTTGTGTACTAGAGGAATTTCCACTCGGGCACTTAAAATATCTTCCATAACCACAAATTACAAAGTCAAATTTTTATGTGCCAACAATTAAAGGCAGAGTTAAAGGTCTGGTGGTTTGGCGAGGGGGAGGTGGGGAGGGGGGAGTAAAAATAGAAAAAAGTAGAAAAATGCAGATTGTTTATTGTCGTACATGAATATCAAATATCGAATCACGCATCCAATGAAATCTATGATGTAATGATGTACTGAATTTAGTCCATATGAACTGTGTATGACGTCATATGTCCACTATGTCCTTCATATGGTTTAGGTCTGATGATGAAATCACTCAAAGCAAATACTACAGGAGCAGCTCAATTGTGATTTTGTGCTTTTATTTGGGAAGATCACAAATTTCACATTGTGGCATGAAGCTAAAAAAAAATATATATATGAATAAACAAAAACATGCAGTGTAACATTTTCACGAGCAACAAAAACATAATTTGACCTTTGGTACAATAAAATGCCAAAGAGACCCTAACAACCATAAAACCCCCAAACACAAAACAAACGTAAGCAAAGCAAAGATGAACGATTAAAAAAATAAGCTCTTGAATGCCTCTGTGGTCCTGTATGGACGATTCTTGCTGGTTGGGTTTAGGAGGTGCAGCGAGGACTCATCTGTACCTGTATCTGTTGCGCGAGTCCTGGGTAGCAGGGGTGCCCTGTCTGAGCGGGGGTCCGGAGCTCCCGTCTGACTCGGACTCGGACTCGTCTGTGGAAAAACGGTTTGCTCTATAAATCCAGCTTTTCGTACCTGAAGTTGTGAAAATGCCAAGGCAATAACTACATGGCCAAAGGTCCACCAAAGATCCAGGGTCTCACCTCGTGGTGGGGGTCTGTAAGGGGAAGCGCTACGATTGAGCAGTTCCTGGGAGCGGCTCAGGGTAGACGACTTCAAGCCAGGTGGAGGAAGGTCGGGAAGAACCCTGGGAGAAGAGAGGAATGTGGTCACTAACTTTGTTATGGGGTTTGTGCAGTTTGTGATCCTTATGCCAAGAAAGCCCAACGACAGATCCAAACCATGAGGCTTATTGTTTTAATTTTTAATGTGAAGTAGCCCAACATTTTGGCCAAATAAATGAGGTGATACTTTAGTAAATATGATTATAATCAAGTCCTTCATAAGAAAACCGACAATGCTGCATCTCCAGCTGCAGGATGAAGCATTTTTACACTTTTCAGTTCACTGTGTTGGCAATGCACGTTGACCGTACTTGTATTTGGAGTAAGGGTCAGGTTTGGGAGTCTCTCGTCTGGGTGGCGGAGAGGCGCTCCTGTCCGAATCAGACTCCGAAACCACTGAAATGCAGAAAAAAACATTTTCTAAACTCCAACTTCCTTCCAACATGTAGCATTCCAAAGTACGGACGCCTGCAACCATGTAAACAGTGAAAAGTAAAAGCTTGGTTCTAACCTCGGCGAGGTCGTGAGGCGGATGAGGCACTGCGAGGAGCGTTCCAGTTTTGAGGGACAGGAGAGGCCCGTGGATTCGGCAGCGCAGACACTCCTGAGAGCACTCTGCATAGACAATCTTTCATTTACTCTCAGCACACGCAGGCACAAATTACTGCACCACGTTCATTAAGAAACGCAGAGTATCGTGCAGGGCTTGGGCTGCCCTCGTTGATTTTCAGAGTAAAAATAAGTGTTAGACACTTTTTAGAGCACAATTTAATACACAATGATCATACATTTGCTTAAATATCCATCTTTAAAAGTAATACAATTTGCAGAGGAAAAGTTATAACATGTTCATAAAGTTCGACATCACATTCGGTGAAAAATATGCTAAACTCTAATATGTGAAAACAGCAAATAAACAGACATTGTGTACTTAAACATGCAGAAACGTCATTTAAGGCTGCTCACGATGGTGGAGGAACTTATTTTCACCTAGAAAACGTGCAGAACGTGGTTGGACAAGGGGCGCCCAAATCTGTGCACATGACTGTATATAAAAGATGTAAATCATATTGTAATGCTGACACCACATCTTTACCTGTAGCGGTCTCGGTTATCAAGGGTGTCGTGTTTAGCCGGAGGTGGAGAGCTGTGGTCGGATTCGGACTCCGATGAAACTGTGCGAGAACCAAAGTGAGCATTTAAAATCAACATTTCTCAGCATCGGTCCTATTTATCTCCTCTGCTTGGACTGTAATGTGCTGCTACACAGAATATACTGGTCATGGTCACACTCTCTCCAAAACGGAAATCTTCCAACAAAAAAAAAAATCAGCTAAAGTCATAAGGCTTTTTAGTAACTTCAGACCATTTAATTGGTGCAATTTTGCTTATTACGCAAATAATAATATAAGGTAAAGGTTTTGACACACACCGATCAGCCGTAACATTAACACCACCTGCCTAATCGTGATTAGGTCCCTCCTGCTGCTGGAACAGCTCTGACTGTGGTGCACTGTGTGTTCTGACCCCTTTCTATCAGAGTCAGCATCACTTTTTAAACCACAGCAGCTTTTCTGTGGGATCAGACCAAACAGGCTAGCCTTCACTCCCCACATGCATCAGTGAGCTTTGGGTGCCCGTGACCATGTCGCTGATTCACCAGTTGTTCTTCCCTTGGATCACTTTTGTTAGGTACTAACTACTGCACACCTGGAACACTCCACACGACCTGCTGTTTTGGAGATGCTCTGTCCATTTTTCCTGCTTCTGAAGTACTGACTGTTCACTTGGTGCCTAATATGTCCCACCTGCCTGACAGGTGCCACTGTAATGAAACTGGAGGGTCAATATACTTAACATCACCTGTTAGTGGTGTTAATGTTATGGCTGATCAGTGTATAGATCATGTTGACCGTGTCTGTGACTGACCTCTGCGTGTGGGCTTAGTCTGAGCAGTTGGCCGCGTCATAGTGGAGCGCAGAGGGGGCGAGTCGCGGGCTTTAGTAACCGGAGCAGCCTCTGCTCGGTTTCTGAAACACCAAAACACTTCTGTGAGGACTGGAAGCCATTTCAGTAGTACAGGTCTGAAGACTGTGTGCATCGCTTACCTGCGTGTTCGCCGCTCTCGTGTCGCTGAACGAGACGTTCGCTTTGCTCGTTCGTCTGAATCTAGATCAGAGATTTCTGATGGAGATGAAAAAACCATGTTAAGAAACCAGCATGTCATACGTTACAAACAACGACGGCACTTTTCACTGGGCAGTTTACATCAGGGGTCTTCACTTCTGACCTCAGGTCTGAGGAAAAGATTCAGGCTTTGCCATTTCACAGCGATTCGGTACATTTAATTATTTTTGAAATTATTTAATTTAATGAATCTGTATTATTTAAAAATAGTATGAGATTTTTATAATTGGCCTAAAAAAATCGTTCAAATTAATTTCAGTTGGCTCTAAAATTGGTGCCCGTGTATCGCCACCTTCAGATCGGTGTGTAAAATGCATCTATGACCCGATATTTCCTCCTGATGCTCTCGAGCACTCACCCTCCAGATCGGAGCTGCTGTCCCTGCGCCTCTCGTCTGCGCTGTTCTCGGGGCTGTCCACCACCTCAGGGATACTGACCAGGAACTTCCTGTTGTCCCTCAAAACCACCATGGTCAGTTTACCTCTGGACTTCTCTACCAGGTGCTTGGTCTCCAGCAGGGAGAGATTCTCTGTAGTCATTCCATTAATCTGAGAAAAACCGGTCGTGACGTGATGGGTTTTAGATCAGCGATAAAGCTGGTTGGGTAGTTCAAGAGAACCGTATCAGAGCTGTAGTTCCTGCTCACCTTCAGGACGAGATCGCCCTCCTGCAGTGTGCCTTCTTTAGCGGCCAGACCGGTGGCAGACAGGTGCTTGATAAAAATCTGACTCCCCAACTTCATTCCATACTCTAAAGAGGGCGGGAATTGAACACCATACACTACATGTAAAATAGTCTGTACAGCATCTCACAAGCGTTGAACATTCGTTGGCATTTCCAGACAAGCATTTGCTCTCGAAATCATCCTTAAAAACACTGGTGTTGCCCTCACCAGTTACTCAGACAAGCATCACTGCACTTACATATTTGAGACGGTTCATCAACCCAGACTTGCCTTCATACCAAGAGTTCATTTGTCAAACACTATCTCTTATGATGAAACCTGTTTTTGTTACTGTGTCTTTATGGCTGATGTATGTAAATTAATTCTGATTGGCTGCTCTGCAGTTTGCCTCTTTCAAACAGCAGCCTTTACTGAAACACTTCCCCAACAACTGAACCTTGAATGAGCAGAACTTCAGGCCGAATAAGCAGATGTATGTAAAGCTGCTGGTTTTTGCGACATCAGGTTAACAAGTCATTGAAAATTGGCTGTTTTTGCAGCTTAGTTCTCACATGAGGAATCTCTGGACTACAGAGTGAGGAGTAGGATTTAAAAAGATGCCCATGTTTACAAGTTACATTGAATTATTATTTTAAAAAAGTAACGAAAATGTGTTTTTTCCATGATATGTGCCCTTTAAAGTGCTTTTGTGGTGCTCTGAGGTGAGGTGATGTGGGTGCGTGAACTAAACAAGCTACAATTAATTTATTTTACCATTAAGAAATAAACACTGTTTTTTTATAGGTCTTCGAAGCTCTACCACTCTATTCTACGAACAATCCTAACACACTGAACATATTTAACCCCACTAAGTGGGACAGATTACATAGAAAACATAGTAAACTGAACATACTTGATTCAAACGAGTCCACATAAACACAAGAGACGTGTAAAACAGTTCTGTAGCTTTGAACTGTGTTGATCATGTTCACATTTGAATCAAGTACATTTTAAGCATCTCTGTTTTTTTTTTTAGCAGTGTCTGTACTACATGAATGCATTCAGCATATTTCTTCTCCTGTCCCCTCACCATCTGTTGGTTTCTTCTTGACCAGTGTAGTTTTGATGGGTTTTTCTGGAGTGTCCTGATTGGGCAGTCTCTTAAAGCCGGACATAAGCGGCAGGTCATGGCCGTTTCGTTCTGGAGAGGCACTGTGGGGGCGCCTGTCGTACCCTGAGTCTGACCCCCGCCGAGGTCTTCGTTCATAGCGTTCATTGTCCAAGAGGTTGGACTGTGAGGAAGCACGTGTGGGCCTGTTGCTGGCTGGAATTTGAATTGTGCGAGGTCTCTTTATAGTCTGTAAAACACAAGAGGAACCAAATTAATTCTTTCATTAGACGAAATACATTTCACGCTGTTCGTGAACATTTACAGTTCAGTTAGGGTGTTGGGTTGTTGCTGTGGTGAGTAAAATACCAACAATATTTTTCCTAAGCAAGTTGCAGTTAATTTATTTTATTGATTAAAATTAATAGAGTGACCTAGAGTGACCAGAACAAAACATGTTGATTCCATGGTCATTTGCTAATTATGCTCCTTTATAATCTGACGTGTAAGGCTTTCATTCCAGCTCCTGAAGGTCTACAAAAAATGAGTGTTAGCATGGCTGTACCTATATAAATAACTCGGAAATGAAATCTGTCTGGTAGATGTTGAGTACTATGGACAATAATGCAGTTTCAGTGCGAGTATGATGACATGAAGGTGTCTACTCTAGTGTGTGTGAAGGTTCCCCTTAAATATTGCAGTATTACATGTCTGTCATATTGCCCACACCAACAATAAATCCACTGCTGCCTGGTAGCAGGTGAGGTACTGCTTTTGTAGGCACCTGTACTCACAATGTTGGCTGTTTTGCCACAGCTTTTGAGGTGCTGAATGGTGTAGAGGGAGGTGCTGTTTTCCACGGACACTCCATTCACCATCACTATTTGATCCCGTGTCCTGAAAATATGGGAAAAAGAGGAAATGCTCGGTCAAGAAACTGTGAACAAAGGTGTGTGGGTTCATAGGTTTTCTGTACACAAAGGCAACAGGTTTTACAGGATCACAAAGGGATGTGTGTGTGTGTGTGTGTGTGTGTGTGTGTGTGTTAGGGAGGTGGGGGTATGGGAAATGATGCTAAGGTGAAACTCACTGCAGCCTGCCCATAGCTGGGCCACTGGGCACCACATCGGAGACGACCACTGCTATGTCCCCATTGTTCGGGTTTGGCTTGTCCCTCCCACCAGAGATAGCAAAGCCAAAGCCAAACTTGGAGTCCTTTTAGAAAGATAAGAGAGAGAGTGAAAAAAGTGAATGAAAGAAAGAAAGAAAGAAAGAAAGAAAGAAAGAAAGCAAGAAAGAGAGAAATGAATAAAAGAAACAAAAAGAAAGAGAGAAAAAAAGAAAGTAAGAAAGAATGAGAGAGAAAAAAGTGAATAAAAGCATGAAAGAGAGAGAAAGAGAGAGAGAGAGAGAGAGAGAGAGAGAGAGAGAATTAACACATTCTCAGAAATCAGAAACATGATCGCAGACGTTTAGGTTCCTAAACACAGGGTGTGTCCTGGTGACAGGTGAAAAATAAGGCACAGCGACTCTCGCCGATCTGATCGGAGCTGTACACTCGTGCTTTCAGAACCTCGTCACCACCTAACGCTTCCCCCTCTCTCTCCTCGCCTGTTTGGATTTACCGAACAAGCACAAAAACACGTTGGGCCTGAAGTGGGCTGAAGAGAGAGTAAACTTACTTTGGTCAGCGTTACAGTGTGCTGCTCCCATATAGTCATTTCCTCCATGTCTGTTTTCTGAAAAGGCAAAATGTACAATCTTTTAGAATCAAGTGAAAAAAGCAGCAGGCATCAGAAGAGGCCCGACCGCCCCATCAGGGTTAACCCAAAACAGACAGCCGTTCGGCTGAAGGCCTCGACGCTTTTTTAAGCAGAGTCTCCACTCCCTGCACGGAGGAAAAGCGAGTTAACTTGAGCGTCAGCCAGAGCCCGAGCGTGCTCCCACCTGCTCACAGCATTCCTGCCAGGCAGGTAAAGGGGGTGGAGCCTACACACTGCTCCACTGCAATCCGACACCTCCCCCAACCAACGACAGCCACGAAAGGCCCCATACACAACAATACACTGCATGGACATTCTTCTCATGGTTTACATGGTCAGCATACCAGCTTCCTTCGAAACAAACAGCCTACACTTTGACCGAGTTGCGCTCAGGGCAGTGAAACTGGGACACGTTCACACTTCATTAGTCACTCTCACCTGGGTTACAACACAGCAGCCTGTCCAGCGCTAAGAAGGAACAAAGACTCTGTAAAATCAAGGTTAATCAGTGATTCCAGGCTTGGAGGGATGTTTCTTTGGGGAAACCTTTGATTGGTCTAGATCCTTTACATCATGTGGGGGATGAAGACGGCACAGTATCGCTTCAGTTCTGATTCGGACATGATAACGAGTTTCAGTTAAAAACTCTCACTTCAAAAACTGCTCAACTTCTACATTTCTTTTTTACTATTTTAACACATTTCTTAAGATTTAAAATACTCTTTACTGCCAAACAGGAACAGTCCATTGTGCAGTTTTAGGGCCAGTGTAATGGCCACGTCTGGTTTCCTTCCAGCCAAACTGGCTAATAACAAAGGCCTGAGATGGAAAATTGTTTTCCAAAGTTTTAATTGATTCTTTTTTCTTATTTTTTTCCCCTTTTTTTGGGGGGGGGGGGGGCACCTGACAGCTTCTGTTACATATGTGGGAAAAACACTGCAGAGATACATCACTGCCCTTGCTAAGAAAGTTTATTTAGCATTTTCGGCGTGAAACCTGGTGATCAGGACAAGCTGTGGGCTCCACATAGTCTGCTATATTTGCATGGAAGAGCCTGGCACCAGGGGCTGTGGAAGCCAGGCACCAGGGGCTGTGGAAGCCCCTTGTTAGCATGATTGCAGACTATTGCTGAGGGCTGCAGTGAGAAACTAAATGTGCATAAATATGTTTAATACTTTGACTCTATTTTCCACCTTTTCCTGGTTCGACTTTAGATATTGGTCTTGAAAATAATAAAAGTTTAAAGAAATAAGTCATTTAAATGAAGACTGAATAAATTCAGTGTTCTGAACATTTTTTTCTAGATTTTTTTCTTGCGTTTAGTGGGAAAACCTTGTGTGATGGGGAAAAAAATGGATATTATTATACCCCCCCCCCCATATATATATATGGTCATTGAATTTTGCAGGTCTGTGTAATCAATGTTTTGGGCCAATTTTTAAAATCCTTTTTACACTGAAGTTCACACTGTGTAGGTTAAATGAGCACATTTTCAAGCCACAACATAAATAACATGCGCTTTAATTAGGGGCGTGGCAATACAGTCAGCTCATAATTTGGCTAAATAGAGGATTCAGGGCTCAATGTTCGATACACATGATGTTTTCAATAAACTATTATTATTATTATTATTATTATTATTATTATTCCATATTCTCAGTATTTAGACTGAAAGTAGAATAAAGAAAGTGAAGACTGCACAATATAGGAACAGGGAGGCAGGGAGAGGGTGATGTAGGGGGTGAAAGTGCTCGTCTGGGTTGTTGATTTGCACTGGCTGAACGTTATAAACACAGCAGCTCAAGATCATAATTAACAGAGCGCTCACACGACACAATACATCATCACATGCCCACAAAGCAAAGTCACATTTTCCATTGTAAAATACACCTGAATATTATTTCTCTACAGCGTAACGCTCCTGTTTCTTTGGCCCAAGGCTGCGTTTTAAACTCTTAAACCGAACAGCTGTTGCCTAAAAAAGTTACGTTTCAAAGGAAGAGAAAACTGGCTATTAACCCAATGAGCCAAGCTGAATTAGGAGACAACATTCTGGGGCAGCAGCTGTAGTCAGATACAGCACAAATGCTCTTACTTAAATGATCCACATCATAAAGCCACAACACGCATCAAAAAAACGTTTGGAGCAGAAATGTATTGATTTTGTCCAGTTCTGACTGTGTGTCCCTGATAACCGGACCTCACACAATCCCAGTGAGGGCTTTTTCCGGATGGAGCTGTTCCAGGATGAGACTGGATTCATGTTTTTCCTTCCCCCTGAAATCTGAGTTTTCTGCCAATATCCACTCAATATAAACACCTGGGTCAGTTCAGTGTCGTCTCTTTGTGGAGGTTCTCTAAACTATAAAAAGGTTCTTTACACTCAGCTCATGTACACAGATGATTTTTAACAGCCACATGTCTAACGCTGCATTAATAACGATCACTTTAATTATTGGGAAGAAGTACAAAGTGCTTTACAGATGGGTGATCGTGCTAAACACAGGTACAGAAAATACAGTCCAGAGATTTTCCTCCATTACTGTCACCGTCTGATTATGGTAACAAAACATTAAAAATGAAGGATATGCGTTAAAATCATCTTAGAAAAAAAAAAAACCCCAAAAACATTGACCACGTCCTTCCATAGAACTCATTTAAACCCTAAAAAATATTTTTGTGCTTTTATCTTATATTGACATGTGTATTTTATGGAGGGCAGTGGTGGCCTAGTGGTTCGCCCTTGTGAACAGAAGGTCTCAGGTTTAGGTCCCAGCACAGGCACCGCTCTGCTCTCCTTGAGCAAGGTACCGTCCCACTACGCTGCTCTCCGGGGGCTGTTGGTAGCTGCTCACTGCTCTACGTGTGCACGTGTGATGGGTTAAATGCAGAGGTCACATTTCATTGTTGTGAACTTTGATTTGGTGTGTTCACAATGACAAACAGTGTTGACATTTACAGTGAAACTTTACGATGTTTTGGGCTTGGGGGGGGGTTGATACGGCAGAAATATGTTCAATATATTCATCACATACATCATTATACAAGTAGAGCGTGTAGTGAAATAGACACAGTCACACTGAGATCAGGAAGGCGTCTGAACATAGTCGTGCCATCCTGGAGCAGAGGATACGGTCACACTTGAAGGCATTTTTGAGTTAAGACATAGCATGTGTCTCATGCCATCAGGAACGCAGCAGCGAAACAGGTTGTGACAAGTTACAAGGACAATATCTCTTTAAGGAGCACGAGGGGAAAGTCAAACAAGGAATAAACAATATGTTGGGGAGATAAAGTAAGTAAAGATACTCGTTACTGTGCAGTTTATGCCATCGCTGTACACAGGTGGTGGCGGTTTGCAGACGTTTGGTCTGGAACGAATATAAAAAAAAAAAAAACAAAAAAAAAAAACACAACTGATACTGAAAAATAAGGCAACACCGAACTACAGGAGACCAAGCAAGAAGGAGGTGATGCTGTGAGATCTGTGTACTTTCTGAAAGAGGAAAACTGGATAAGAGAGGCAGCGTTAATGACGGACCCAACAACACAACCCATACATCCAGCCCAGCAGGTGAAATCAGGTAGACTGGGGCAAAACAAAGTCACTGCAAAAACAATAATAGAAGTTACAGCTACAGAAACAGAGTCGAACGCCAGGTAAACCATCATAACCAGTTCAGTCAGAACAGCGCAGTAACTTGGCCGAGGCACAAAATGCTTTGGAAAGTACTGAAGGTCTGAACAGGTGCATACAGAAAGTCCTAATTAGCTCCTGCTGAGACTCATGGGACCTGGATGGGAGGTGTGACCGAGACTGGAGCATTACTCACAGCTGTGTCTCACTGGAGGGGGCGTGGCAAAGGCTGGGCGTGACCATGTCAGGAAAACGGATGATGACGACTTCTAGAGCTGTGTAACGTTGTGTAACAGCATCGTCACATCAGCTCTGTGGGTTTTTACTGTCCCAAATTCTCATAAAGAGCTGCGTAACCATGGCGACATTCTTGGAAAGCTGTAAATTCATGCGCTGGTCATCCTGAGAAAGAAAGATCAGCCAGGGCCACTACTTACAACTGAAAGCTAATGATCTTGTCTAAAAATCGTTGACCACAGCAGCCTGTTGACTTATGTTGACCTAAAAGCATGTACAACACTGGATGCTGTAGATCTGTTCAGCTGGTGAGGAATTTATTGTGACAGAATTTATTTTAAGCTATTTTTAAAAAGGCGCCTGAACGTAAAAATTTTTAGGACACTGCCTTTGGCACCTGAAGGTCACAGGTTCGAGTCCCGGCCTGGGCACTAATGAGGTTCCCTTGAGCAAGGTACCCTGGGTGCTGTTGGTTGTTGGGTTAAATGCAGAGGTTGCATTTCATTGTGGTGCTTGAGTGTGTTCACAATGACAAATAGTCACTTTCACTTCACAAAGTCAAAGAGCAGAAATTATGAAGCTAAATCAGATTTAACAACACATGAAGCAGAACGAAAGCCTGCAGGCCAACCTTCTCCACATAGAAATGGAAATGACCCACTTAGATGAAGTTTGTGCTTCTCACACACACACACACACACACACACACACACACACACACACACACACACACACACAAATCAGACGGTTTAAACCCAGAGAGGAAAAGACCCTATTGTGGATTCAACCTTAGTTCTGCCATTATCCCACCAGGAAGCCACACAGTTGGCAAACACATTGGCGAACATTACTTCTTTCTACAACAGCAGACAATCAGGCACGTCTGCAGTGAAACAGCACTGCTTGGTAAATGAACAGATGAGCAAATGCATTTACTTTTACAGCCGTTACACAGGCGCGTATCCCAATCCCTCTAAAAAATCTCAGACACTAAATACATTTCTAGTGTTTGTTCCAATGTCAGTGCACATCCCCAACACCATGAACAACCATTATCAAGCTCTGACTCAGGGGGTGTAAAAATATAGGTGCTGTCACTCTTGATTAATCTAGCGAATACTGTAATGATGAATCAATTAATCAAATAATAAAAACAAACACTTGTTTTTGCTTCATATATATATATGACCATTGAACTACAAGCATTAATGCATTAGCGGGATTCTGCTAGTGTGGGTTTCCTCTTTCGGGTCACACACTTACGCCCCCTTGTGGAGAATGTGAGCACTGCTTTATAATCATGCTTCATGATCAGTTAGTGGATACTAACCCTGTTTAAACAGGATACCCTGCTTAATATCCAGACTGCAAAATAAGAACTATAGTGCATAACAGAGAACAGCTTTTTTCTGAATTGATAATAAATATGTTCTACATTTTAGATCAAATTAAAATTCTCTGACCATTTTCCACCATAATCCCCCGGTTTTTATTGCCTATATCCCAATAGAGTCCAAACATTTAATTGTGGAGAAACTGGACACATTATGATGAACAGAAATATTAAAGGAAACAATTGAACTGAATGACTGAGGTTAGAGGTTGAACAAGAACAAGAGCCATCAGCCAGTAGACAGTATACGTTACTGCTGTCAGCATATGATGCAGTGTACATTGAGTGTGCAGTGATTTCAATACTGCACTGAAAACTGAAGAAAATGAACATTTGAAACTTAAATCTATGACCCAAAATGCCCCTGGGTCTCAACTGATGGACCTTCATTTACCGACGGTCACTGAAACGACACGGCCAGTGATCAAAAGCGTTTGAACAGAATGAGGGGCTGGGAGCAGCAGGGCTCATGCTGTGGACACCCACACTCATATGACTGAGATTTCCTGAAGCTCCAATTTCAGGGAGTGGGGCAGCACAGAGGTCATCAGAAAGTTCTTCGTGAGAACTGACTCAGATCAGCCTGTGTGGACTATAATTAGCTTTGTATGATCAAGACACAAAATTTAAAAAAACTGAACTGAATCCTGAGCCCAAATGACACATAGCAAAAGTGGAGACCCAGACAGGGACTGATGGTGACACCACTGCAGCCATAAAGCAACGTGTAGATCAGACATGTAGATACCGGTGTTGTTCACTTCTAGGGAAAGCCCTCGAAAATCTGCTGTGTCTGGCACGAGCTGAGCAATACTCCCACAGCCAGTGGAAGAGCCTTGAGTTCTATTCAGAAGAACGTCACAGTTTACAATCCATGCACAACTACACAGTGCACTAAAGCAAATAATGATTATAACAACAACAACAATAAATAGCAATTATAACAATTCAATTTATTTATAGGCGCCTTTCAAGACACTCAAGAACACCTTAAAAAACCAGCAGATTACACCAAAAGCCAACAATTAAAAAAAAAAATTTAATAAAATGCCAATATAAATCTGCATAAAACTGCAAAATAGTATTTGATGCAGTCTTGGTTCAAATCAGAGACGTCTTGAGGAAGGGAGTTCCAGAGCCGGGGAGCAGCAGAGCTAAAAGATCTTCTGCAGATTTCAGCCTGGTTGTATCTACAGCTTATTCAAGTTGACCTGGAATTCCTCACCAAAGGCTTAGCCTGTACTCTGGGGTGATTTTCCAGACACAAGTTAAACTGAGCCTTCAACTCCTTGGAAATTCTTTGAAGAGCCACCTGAGCTTATCAGACCTCAGAGCGCCGACCTCCACAAATCTCACAACTATCTGATCAGCATGTTGAAAAGAAGCGCTTCAGGTCAGCACAGTCCGTTCCTGCTCTGGCGTGTGGCCTTATTTTAGTGTAATCTACTGGTTTTGCACTGATCTTTAGTCATCGCTTCATACCGTAACTAAAACCTCTGACGTGAACAAAAGTCCACATTTTCAGTACTTCAAGCCACTCTTTATAAAGGCCGCTAAGATGACCAACACCTTCTGATCATTTCTACCAACAATACAGGCGAAAACTGTGTGATCTGGATGAAATGTGGCCACCAAAGATCATCCCAAGTACAGGGAAAGCACACAGGGTCGCAATGCAGAGTGGGAAGGTTTGGGCCGGTCTCTGCTGGAGTGGTATTACAGAAGTGCGGTAGGTAACTGCACGTAAACAGTATTTCAATGCTGCTGCTGCTGCTTTACCTTTACAAAAATATTGAAAGTGAAGTGAAAGTGACTATTTGTCATTGTGAACACACTCAAGCACCACAACGAAATGCAACCTCTGCATT
>JBBPDA010000039.1:10265006-10270006 GCA_037974385.1 Arnoldichthys spilopterus
GAGAGAGAGAGAGAGAGAGAGGGAGAGGGAGAGAGAGAGAGAGAGAGAGGGAGAGAGAGAGAGAGAGAGAGAGAGAGGGAGAGAGAGGGAGGAGAGCAAAAGGGCTAAAAGAGAAAGAAAGAATAAAGGAGAGAGAGAAAGAAAGAGAGAGAGTGGGGAGAAAAAAGAGAGGGATTGCATAAACAGACAGACATTTCCTTTCATTTCCTGAAGGTGTTTTCTGCCCTCTGTGTAAAGCGGCGCCGGGTTTGAGAACGAGAAGCGTAACCTGTTGTTTTATTACCTCCCCAGCCTCTGACTGCGGCGCTCACGCGGACGCTCACGCGGACGCTCACGCGGACACTCACCCACTTGCTTGTGTTCTCTGGTTTTGAGGCGGACGATCTGCAGGATGCTGGAGCTGGTGATGTCGGCCACCACGTCGGCCACGCGCTTCCACACGCACAGCAGGGCGCCACACAGCACATGGTACTGCCGTACTCGCATGCCCTGCAAACACTCCTGCCCCTCGTCCACCTTCTTACACCGGCCGTTCCTTCGCGAAACAAACACACATGCTCATCACACACTGAAGCCTACTTCACGTCTCTGACAGAGGAAGTACACGTGGCCCGGCGCGCTTACCAGTTGGCGTGGCTACACTTCCTGAAAGAGAATTTGTATTGACTGTCCCAGCTGTCCTTCGCCTCCTCCGGAGTCACCTGTGGTTCATATCATACATAATTCATTATTATTGCCAGCATGGTCAAGTTAACTGTGCTCTTATATTCCAAACCCCAAATTTTCACACAGAATTTTCAAAGAACTGCCTTTTTTAAACTGATGTCGCCACGACGACCACGGTTTGAGGTTTGAGGTGTTGTTCTGGCATTTTGCAGCTGCTCTCCAAGAAAAAAATGTACTTAACTGTCACTGAGGGTGTGTTTAGTTAGTGAACACACTTTTACCGTCATTCACTACATTATATACAGTACTGTGCAGACGTCCAGGCCCCTGTGCTAATAGCTGAAAGATCTGAGCAGTGAGTTTCCTTCTGCAGCAAAAACACAAGTGAACATTTGAATCGATGCAAACGAAGACACAGGTTCGGCTCCAGGTTTCTCCTTCATGCCTCCAGTCACTGCAACGATGTGTGTGAAGCTTCATCAGCACCTGGTTTCATCTAATGAAGGACTGATTGAGCCCAAAGCAGCGATTTGATGGGACCCACAGTAACACTGGGCTTCACTAGAAAAGCTGTGGGAAAGGTCAAGCCAACGCACTGACACATCATTTTAGTGCTTTTCTCAGGTGACTCAGACTTATGCACAGTACTGTATGTGAGCTGCACCTGACTGAACTTCGGGCCATGTTTAATTTCTTTATTATAAAATGTAAAAAAGCAGAAATTTCAGTGCAATTTTCTGGAAACAGACTTTTTTTTCGCACTCAGGTATAACCTGAACTTTAACGAAAACATGCCTTTAGCTGATGTCTGAAGACAGCATTGGTGTCTGTCCAAACCTACAGGACTGATGGATGAGAGCTTCACTCCCACACAGGAGCATTAATGTGTGCCGCTGACGGTGCTGCACTCTCGCTGTTTTCAGGGATGTGTTTTGTCAATGGCAACATGAAAAGCATTGGGTTTAGGTTTGGCCTTTGTTTTGAGGTTAAAGGTTAAGGCTGAATGTAATCTCGCTTAACATCACTTAAACTGAAGAATGCACTGAAAGAAACAGTTCTTGGCTCTGAAAAGCCAAGCTTACCTTGTGGTACTTCTTTTGGACGTTCTCCAGGTTCTCCGTTTGCTTCTGTTTGCCCACGTTGGGCTTGTAGAGCACCAGGTTGTGGCCCCGGCCTTGCTCGGCAAGCAGGACACATGGGTGACTCCCTCTTAGCTGCAAGGCAGACAGAGGCCAGAGCTTACAGGTGGTGCTACAAGTCTGTTAGGATTTTTTTTAGCACGGTAGGGAGAAGACGTTTGAAGGCTGATGTTTTATGCTCCCCTCTGCCATTATTTTCATATCAGTAGATATGAAGGAGACTAAATGCAAATGGGGGAGATGTGAGATTGCTTTCTGGGTCCTGTTCAAGCACGCACCTTGTGGGAGAGGTAGAAGCCTTCGTCTGGGTCGCTGAGCAATTCAGCCTTCCTCGTGGCCTCCTCCCAGGGCATACCTCTGTCCACACTGATCTGCAAGGCATGGTAATAAAGGTTTACGCATATTAAAGACTTACATTTAAGGTTCACTGTGATTTAACAACCTTTTAAATACCCATTAGGGACGAAAAACGAAAGAATAAACACTTCTTAGGCCTAAGATGTATGAAATATAAGCCTTTTTTCTCAGGCAATGTGGATTAGGCCCGTGTCAGAAACCGTGCATGCAGAAGTGCCCTTGACTGCTGACTTGAGACCAGTTTGGCATCCTGTCTTTCCGCACACAAGCCTGACACTTGCTTGCCTTACAAAAAATGCTTTATTCTAAAGAGAAACCACAGAGGAACTAGATGTAGCTGGAATCCGGGCAGCTCTGACAAAAAAAGCTTCTTGTTATCTTTACTGTTAAGGGGAGAAACCAGTAGCAACTGCCATATGTTACAGATCAACTTCTGAAAAGTTGTCAGGCTTGTTTTCAGTGGTTGTTCCCCTGCACAGAAAAACAACACAAAATCTAGCGATTTCATTCAGAACAGTGGGCGCAACTTCAGCTACATAATATAGACATAACCATGCCGTAAACATGGCGTATCTGTCGTGTTATGTCAGTGGTGGTCAACAGGGTTCAGGTAAAGTGCTGCCGAGCAGCGTTTCCATCCTCACAGGAAACGTACAATGATCCAAATGAAGTTTTCCAAGTCAGAAACGAACGTGTGTTTTTTTTTGCTGGTCTTGCACAATGATCGAGCAACCTTTTCTAAATGAAAACTGCAGCTGTTGGAGCAACGACCTGTGGATTCGTTATTCAGTTTCCACAAAAACTGCCTCCGGTTGAGAAAAACACTTCTAAGAATTTGTTCACTTCCTGGAATTTATAACAAATCTCCAAGTCTGTGGAAAATGGCAGCAGGCTCATTAATATTCCCACTTCCCTCTGAGCTATTTACAAAAGAATGTTGTGGACTGTAACGCTTTTCGAATGTTGCAACCAGATCTGTTCTATATGAAGGAGCAAGTTCAGCTTGTAAGTACCTGAGATGTTGCAACAAAAACAGGAAATCCACCTGAACTAACATCGAAGGTCCAAACAGTTATCTGGCCCATCAAAGGCCACAAGTTCTTGTGAAGCGATGTGGTAAGAGCTCAGAGAGATCAACACGGCTGTAAAACACTGTGCAGTGCTCAATAAGGAAGTGAAATGCCCAAGCTGTGCTGAGCTCAGAATGTTATTTCTTGTGATTTATTGACATGGGCACTCAGTGCCACTTCAGTGTTAATCCCAAACTGACCTTATAGAGAATGACTTGACCTTCCTGAGGGTTGCCTGGAGTCACGAACTTCTCCTGAGTCTCGTTATAGATCTCGTCGTTACCAGGGGCCAGGTCTGTGAGGGAACAGAGGCAACACACACCCACACATGCATGAAAATACTAATACTGCAGTTACAGAGGTAATCATTCGGATGAAATATTATACATAAATATTATGATTTTTTTATATTTTACATATAGCAATCGTACTGGAACTGAAATTGGTCAGTTACTGCAAAGGCCAATATCTCAGTAACAATTAACAAGTAATATATCGTGCAACCCAGATGAATACACACGCTTCTCTTACCCAAGATTCCCATGTCATAATTTCCTTCCTTCTTGTCCTTTTCGATTAGGTAGTCAAAATTGTCAGTGAAGTACTGGAAGAGAGAGTTCTGCTTGTGCACTTCCAGACCCAAGATACGATTGAGGAACTTAGTAATGGTGCAATCTGGCAACGTGGAGCATCAGAGAGTCAGAGTACATACACGTGCACACACGCACACACACACACACACACACACACACACACACACACACACACAGACACACACAGACACACACAAACACACAAAATTGTGCTTAGAAGTGTCAGAAAACTGCATTATATATATATATATATATACACAGCTTTGCTTATGCAGACCAACAATGTTCAATAAGACTGGTGCTGCAGAAGAGCGCAGTGCTCTAGCAGTAGTGGAGCGCCTGCCCGGGGGCGTAAACCAAAGAGGTAAACAATGTTACCCAGTATGCGACAGCAACTGCCCCCTGAATTAAAATGTGTGTCCATGCCAGGAATTCAGGTTTGCAAATGTACCAGACAGGTCATTACTAATGAAAAGAGCATAACGAGGGCCTCACCTTTCTCAGGGCTGATGCCAAAGCGAGACTCCTTGCAGAAGATGCCAACATCCATCATGCCTTGCTTCATATCTAACACATTAATGAAAACATACTGATTGAAAAATGCACAAAATGAAGTAATGCAAAGAGATCTTCTCCTCCCCATTAATGAAAACATACATGCACATTTCATTGCTTTATATTAATCCAAAAACAATATTTTTGATGTTTTTTTTGGTGATAATTACATGAACATTTACTCATTTGGCTGACGCTTTTATCCAAAGTGACTTCCAGCACGGTGAGCAGTGTAGTGGGACGGTACCTTGCTCAAGGGCACCTCAGTAGTCGGGACTTGAACCAGCAACCTTCAGGTCCCTAGCGCAATGTCCTAACCACTAGGCCTCCACTGCCCGTACATAACATAATCATTGAACATAATCCTTCACATGAATTGTGTATTGTTCTATACAAAAATGTTCCATTGTGTCCACTTTAGCAGCAGAAAGCCAGCACACACATGGCAAGAATATTTAGGAAGGGTCAGCACAGTGTACGTCTGGCTACTATCACTATTATTATTATTATATGGTTTTTAGTTCTAATTCTTTAAGAAACAATTCAGATTTTAATTTGATTACATTGTGATACAAATCCGAACTATTTCAAAATGCCCTTAATGCACCGACGATAATGTT
>JBBPDA010000039.1:10275006-10294097 GCA_037974385.1 Arnoldichthys spilopterus
TTTTAGGCGCCTGGTTTCTATTACACAGTGTTACACAATTGTTGTTCCTGGCTCCTAAGTGCTATATTTAAACTGCTTATGTCTAAATCCTGTGTAAAAACAGCTCTATTCATCACAAACTTTGATTTTATGACCACAGCCCACACACATCCTGTATTTTTACATGCAATGTTTTTCATTTCTGGACTGTCCCAGACAGTTCTAGAAAGTTCTAAAAGTTTCCAGAAAGTTCTACAAAATTCTGGACAATTCTAGAAACTTCTGGACAGTTCTCACAGTTCCAGAATATTCTGGAAGTCTAATTAGTGTTTAAAGTGAATGGAGAATGTTCTTGAAAACAGATACAAATATGTCAAAATGTCATTGTCCTGAGCACAGAAGCAAAGTTCTTTTGCGGAACAACAGCCATTTACTATTGATTTAAAGCAGAAGGGACTGGACAAACACACTTGGTCCCCAGGAACAAGAATAAAAATGTGTGTTATCAATGATGTGAACCCTTCTGATTCAATGTCCCTGTGGGAAACAGCTGCATTAAATTCCAAACCAATCTGAATAAAACCATTTAACAATTCAAGCAGAACAAAAGAACTGCTTCATACACAACGGCATGAGAGTGCGTGAAGACCTACGTTTCCTCTTGTTTCCCGCTCCTTTGTCTCTTCGCTGTTTCTCTGAAGGAAAGTGCTTCTGGACTAGAGACTGGAACACACCTCTGAGAAAACAGGACAAATATGTAATCACTTGTACCACAAAAGTTGAGACAATGTGTGTTAAACCTCTATATTTCAATGGTCTTGGTAGAGAGCAGTAGTGAACATAAGAGACCCGTATTCAGGCTTTCGCTGGTGACATCTGGCAGTGACAGCAATGACGGTAATAATGATGCTAATTTTATCATGCCATCTGACTACAGAGAATCCGCAGCAGGGCAAATGGAACTTCGGTGACTTTAAAGATATCAGAGATAAAATGTCAATCGTTCAAAAACCATGGGCTGCCGCTCTGGAAAGAGCCAGTCACACAGTTACACTGCTGATGTGAATCTTCAAACAGTTTCCTAAACAGAAGCAGTGGGCCAAAATCACAGGGGGAACGCATGCACCCTAAACAAACACATACATGTGGAAGTGTCATACTCACTCTGCAGCAGACACAAATTTGTCCAGGTGCCCGTCATTCTCGTCCAGGACCTCACGGGTTCGAGCTTCGCCTGTAGACTGGAGCCCGATCACAATGCACTGCACAGGAAAAACACATGAACCCACTTAGGAGGTCGCCTACCCGATTCTGTCGAATGATACAGTAACACTGAAAACTCATGGCATGATTCCCCCCAGCGGTATCTGATGATGCCCACCTTGCCAGCCTCCAGCTCCTTCTTGGCCAGCTCCACGAGACGGCGCACCTTGGCAGCAATGCAGAGGTATTTGAAAAATCGCTGGTGGGACGACCAGAACTGACCCCACAGAGACTTTCTGGACACCATACCCAGCAAATCAGCAGCCTGAGTGAATACTGCCAAGGCCTCTGCCCACTGAGGGATCACAGAGAGTCACTTTAACAAAGGTCTATATATTTAATGACACATGTTAACATATAGACTCTATTCAAATAGTAAAAATGTTAAAACTATACACGTTTTAAATGATATTATTATAATAAAATATAGAAATATGCAATGATATTATTTAACCCCTTTAACGACAGGCTTATTGTCCAGTTACACTATGTGTCAGAGTTCTATTTTATTCTTGTTCCTTTGTACAAAGTGTGTTTTCCCTTACGCCTAAAATAAACAGAAAATGGTTGTTAAAGAAATAACTTTGCTCCTGTGGTCAGAACTACGACATTTTGAGATGTGTCTGTTGTCCAGAACATTCTCCATTCACTCTAAATGCTAAGTAGACTTCCAGAATATTCTGGAACTGTCCAGAAGTTTCTAGACCTTTCTGAAATCTTTCAGAACTTTCTAGAACATTCCGGGCCTGTCCAGAAAACATAAAAATTTGCTTGTTTTGAAGAAAGTGACTATTTGTCATTGTGAACACACTCGAGCACCACAACGAAATGTGACCTCTGCATTTAACCCATCACACGTGCAGCAGCGGGCAGCTACCAACAGCGCCCGGGGAGCAGCGTAGCGGGACGGTACCTTGCTCTAGGGTACCTCAGTTGTGCCCGGGCCGGGACGTGAACCTGCGACCTTCAGGTCCCAAAGGCAGCGTTCGAACCGCTAGGCCACCACTGTAGTAGTTAGTAACTACTAAGCAGCTAATGATGTTATGAGAGTACTGAAGCTGAAGTGGGGTTTACCTTTAGGGATGAAATCGGTACAGTATGACACATGGTATCATGCATTAGATTGTGTGATATTTTGGTTTGGGTGATACGTGGCAATACGGTGTCAGTATTAAACACTTCCCTATGCCCTAAAGGATAAATGCCTTTAAATATCACACCACCATGAGTAACGTCTTGTAGAATCAACATTCCGAACATATAGAACATTACACTTATCTAGAATTTTCTCTATGGATAAACTCTGATAAACTCATCCAATCTGAACATGGCAAATGTGAGCAATTACACTGAATGCTCACTAAGATCCTTTGATGGACTGAAAGACAAAGCTCAGATTGTTCTGTGGACCAAAAAGAGGGAAACCCCTTGCTGCGTGTTGTCTCTTGGTGCGCACCAGTTTGGCAGCTTTGTTGTAGACGAGTTTGAAGTCATCGTCCAAGCTGATCTCTTCGATGCCGAAGGAGACCCCTGAGAAGCTCAGCTGTCGTGCAATGTACATCCCACTGACCTTCATGTCCATGGCAACGATTTCCATGGCACCCACACCTCTATCAAAGCAGAATGGAAACAGCCAATCAGGTCAAGGCATCATTTTAGGAGGCAGTTGATGTTAAATAACACTCACATTCACAAATGTACAGAATGTGCAACCAACAAATCATGCGAACCTCTTCTCAATAGCGTGGAGGAAGTCGTCAAACGTCCTAAAGGGCGTGCCTTCCCCCCAGATGCCCAGGCGGCTCATGTAGATCATGTTCTTTGGCTCCGAGGCACCTGAGCCACAAGGAAACCCTCACTTTTCTGGATCGCCAGTGGGATAATGAAGACAACATCTATGTGGTCAGAAAACTTACCTGTGGCACTGGCATATACCACCCTGGCCAGAGGCAGCTTCTTCTGCAGGTCCAGCACAGCCTTTCCCATTTTGGTGGAGGTGGCATTCTTGGCTTTGTGGCATTCGTCAAATACGATCTGCAGGCACACACTGTTAAGGGCAACTAGTATAATGATCGAACCATGGGTGGAAACATCAAATACACACATTTACCGAGTCATTACAACAGAAACGGTAAAGGATACGACTCCATCAAAGTCAGGCCCACACCAGTCCAGGATCTGCTGGAGTCTGGTGCGGAGTTGTCCTCCTGCCTGGCTCTCACCGATTAAAGCTGAGTAGGTTGCAAAAAGGACCCCTTCTGAGGTAGCTGTGTCTCCATACTTTATCTGGTAGTCACAGTAATACACATTAAGCACCGTCATTCAGAGCTGGAACGCAGACATGTCGTCATTCGTCGATTTATGCAAGTCTTAAAATGAACAAGAGGAGTTCTGTAGGCTTTGATGGAACAAGGTAGGTAGGTGTCAGCAGACTCAAATGACTGCACACTCACTTTATTCAAGGCATGCACTAGAATATTGGATGCTCCGATGTCCTGAAGGTCTCTTTCTGCGTCATATTTGAGGTCATTGGAGACACTGAACCTGGAAGAGGCAGAGGCTCAATGAAGAGATGGATCCGGAGACAGTGCATAATCTGAGCAAAACCAACACTGACGTTGATTAAGGCTGTACGTCATAATCCGAACTCTAGACAAGTGACTCTTTGTCATTGTGAACACCCTCAAGCACCACAACGAAATGTGACCTCTGCATTAAACCCATCACACGTGCACACGTGGAGCAGCAGGCAGCTACCAACAGCGCCCGGGGAGCAGTGTAGTGGGACCTAAGTAGCGCCCGGGCCGGGACTCAAACCTGCGACCTTCAGGTCCCAAAGGCAACGTCCTAACCACTAGGCCTCCACTGCCCACATAAGCAAGTATCCCTGCTTGAACACACTGCAAAATAACAGTGTTAAATCACAGGAATTTACAGGCAGCGACGTATCTTTACCTATTTATACTGTAATTTGCTGTTTTCTACAGTTACAGTACTTTGGTGTATTTCGAAATTTCTGTATCTGTACAAATTCCATCCATTCATTTTCTAAACCAAAAAAAAAACTACCAAAACCACACCAACTCTCTAGCCCTGTCATCACAACGTTCAGACGCACCCGCATGGTCACATTTGAACCTCTCTGACCAAAAGCAAGACCTGTATACCAAAATGCACTGTCGACTGTATTTAAGGATATAGCGTACGTGACCTCAGCGCTTTCACAGATCAAGAGACGAATCGGGTGCTTACAGTGAGAAAAACATCAATTCAGTGTGAGGCAGTCGGTCCCCAGAATTTGAAAGCCATTGCATTATTTTACTGTTTTATCTCTTACCACAGTGACTTCTTCCTTCCCTTTAGGTAGTTCTCTAGGATGATGCCAGCCACCGTGCGACCTTTGCCTACTCCTGCTCCATCTCCTATGAGGAAACCTGCCCTCTGGTTGTTCTGCAGGATCACCTCGTGTTGCTACAGTGCAAAGGAACAGTGAGAAGAGTGAGGATACTTAGCACAGATGCAAAGTTCATGCACTTTCAGCTCAATGGCTGTATGTGATATAGTGAAATGAAAACATCACAATTCCATTTTCCCCCATTGTGATCTGTGTCACCAAATATTCAGTGTTTACCACTAGTCTGACACTTGTATTTTGTACATAATACAGCAGCTCGGTGTGAACTTTAAGTAAATGCCATAGTACATACTTGGCAGGCATAGATGATGGCTTCCAACTGCAGAGCAGAGAGCAGGCTTTTACTGATAATTAGCTCAGGAATAGAGAGAACGTAGGTGATGTCAGGAGGCGGGACGCTGGACAGAGTGTTCGTCTCCACCACCCGGTCAGGGTGAGAATTCCCTATAGTGGCTGAAGGGGGAAAAAGAACGACTCTATGACCTTTTCTGATATACAGTACAGGGAAAACGTGAAAGTCGCTGTGGGAAATGGCTGAACCTACATTTCGAGGGTTTGTAGTCAGCGTAGGTGTCAACATGGCCCAGTTCCTCTGTCTCCTCTTCCTCCACCTCTTCCTCCTCCTCTGGCTGAGCGAGTGGCTGCATTGACAGATAGACAGAGGCTTCAATTAGAATAGCTTACCGCAATATGGAGCGCAGATCACCCACATATCCCATACCCAAACTAAAAAAGAAAGTGAAAGCAAAATGTATCAAAGAAACACATGAACACGGCCAGTCATTTGAATAGACAGGGTTAATAATATAAAGAAGTCGAATCCAAATCACCAATAGCTGAATTTCCTGCGTTATACATATGATATAATGTTCATTTTACTGTGTTAGGCTAAAGCGTGAAGCAAATCCAACAAAACAAACAAATCAAGCATGACCAGGGCCTTTACCAGTCAACACCAGCAGGGAATTTAACTGTTAGTTGGAATTTAATGGTCATTTATTATTGGACCTCTTATTAAAATTTGCCAATGAGAAACTACCTGAACGGCTCCCAGAGGTGGTGTGCTGATTATAGCGGTGATATCCTCTAAACTCCTTAAACCCTGAAATCGGTTGGAATTTGGCTGAAAGCAAAAAGAAACAAACGCAACAATGAAACCGAAACATAAAAAAAAATGTTAAAAATGCAATCTCACGGGAAGTGTGAATGGAACATCTCCTGGGTTTTGTTCTAGCTTCTGAAACAGCAGCAACACAGAGTGAGCGTTAAGGCGTAGGAGTGTAACAAACAATATCAGAATTCTGAAGAAACTTGTGGTGCTTTGTTCAGTGTCCGTGCGTGGGCTGGTGAGTGGGTGCATCAGATGAGCCTCACCTCCTGGTTCTGTGCTGGTGTACTGATGTCCCATAAGGTCGGAACAGCTGCCAGGCTGTCGGGCAGTAACGCTGGTGCATCTGCGTATCCGGAAAGGGAGTCGGCAGAGGGGGAGAAGAGTAAGGTGCTGGACTGATCATCTATACAGGAGAGGTCCTGTAAAAAAAAGACAGGACCAAATGGAGAGAAAATGTTAAACACAGACCTTCATGCTGTTTTACAGAATATGTCAATTTGCCTAAAAAAAGACAGAAGTTCATTTCTATACCGGACCACTGACTGTATAACTACAGTTGACCAGATGTGGCCTGTGCGCGTAGTGAGAAATGGACACAGGACAAAGGAAAATTAACTTATTTTTAAAACACGTTCAGGTATTTTCCTATTGTAGCAAGCCTCAGACATATGGAGGGCAATTTAGACAGGCCATTCATCAGCCAATCACTAGGAACAAACATGTACTGGAATTTTATTTTAATTGCATTAAATGACTAACTAACTAACTAAGTAACTAACTAACTAACTAACTAACTAACTAAATAACTAAATAAATAAATAAACAAATAAATAAATAAATCCTTCTAAGTGTAAATAAGTACACATCTTTTATATAGAACACACCTCTGCATATTGTTATGCACAAATATTGTTTATTTTCTTGATTTAACATATGGTGGAAAAAATAGCACATAAAATGCAGCCGGAGCGAAACTCCTGCACTTTGAAGTGTATGTTGTTTTTTTTAAATATGTTTCTCTGTAACTAAATGACAAAAATGATAATAAATAAATATTTACAGCAAAAACTCAAACAAATAAGTATCAAAATCCATTATAATACATTTCTAACATGTTAAACATAACTGTGCAAGTAAAATGTGCAATAATTTCTCACAATCACTTATTTTTCCTACATCCCAATATGTGTCATTACTCTGTGATGTTTTTTCATCCCACAACCATTTATTTATCATTACTCTGTGGACTCAGACCATAATCAGACTGCTGCTACTACTACATCTTTACACTCTTCACGCATAGCCTTTTTTATTTTTCCTTATATATATTTCTATATTTCATATATTTTTGTCTTTTATTCATTTCTCCTTTATTTATTCATTTATTCATTCCTTTTTTCATGTATAACCTTTTACAACTATGCCGGTGTACTGCTGCTCGAAAACTTAATTTCCCGAAGGAACCTTCCCAAGGCATTAGTAAAGTTTCTATCTAATCGATCTAATCTAAACTCACTGCAATTTCATTCAAAAATGGCTCAACACACTTCATGTAGGTGAGTGGCTGGTCACAATGTCTCTGTTTGGGCTGGTTAATTCAGAGGTCCCCCATCTAGTCCCCAGTCAGTCCACCTACTTGTCTACTCCACCTCTGAGTGAAATCTAATCCGTGTAATGAAGGGTTGTGTATATTCCTGGCTCAGATGTTTCAGGACTTGGAACAGGATGAAAGTGTGGAATATCAGGGTCCTTGACGACTGGGTAGAGGGGCTCGGCAGGTTTAGGTTTATCAGAAACAATCTGAAATACATTTCTACTGCTGCTAGCACATTAACACGACTTCGGTAACATCTCTAGTGATGTGGAAAACGAAATACCAGCTTTACAATACACACCTAGATGATTTATGCAGCAGCGAGACAGACCGGACCTTCAACAAACAGGGTTAAATAAAGAGGCGAAACACCAGCTCTAGTTAAGAGGCAGCAACAATGACGGCCTTATCTTCAAGGATGAAGTTCTTAGCTAATCAGCGATGCTGTGTGTGTGTGTGTGTGTGTGTGTGTAATACTCTGCGACTTGTCTGATCAACAAAAAGCTTCACTGTGACTATGATCCGATCACAACCTGATTTGATTTGATCCTTTAGTGCATGAACAACGACCTAATTTCACGACGATTCCATCCAATCAGTGTCATTTTGATCATTTCCGTTCAATTCCAACGCTCCGAAGTTAATGCAACTAAATCGCCACCTTCCGATCAAGTCATCGGGATGTTCCAGCAGTTCACAAATCGCCAACCTTCCCTGCCTTTCCAGGTAGAACACAGCGAGTAGATGTGGCGTGCGGCTGAGGGATGCCTGCGGGAATGCCCACTGCTGGCCAGTTCCCGGGAGAGTCTGAGAGGGCCTGGCTGCTTTGCACTGAGTGAAAAAACCGATGCCACCCCTAACATCCTGCCAGCCGTACTGAAGCCAGCTCTGACTCAAACCAGAGGAACTTAGCTGTTCCTGCTGCAAAGGGAAACAGCACTCGTATTCTCCTTTACCGGAGGAGAGCAACACTGGCTAGAACAGGGTAGTTCATTACAAACGTACACTGAACACACACTGTTACCGCGGTAATCAGCCTTTTAGGCAAGTGACCTTTGAGCCTGACTGTATGGCACAGTCCTAAACATGTCTTCATGTAGCTACAGCAGGCTCTTCACACCTTAACACACACTAATGAACCTTTGAGGTAATCCATCATATTGTAAGGCGACATGTCCGGATAAGGAACAACGGGTCTGTGTCGGGGGGTTGGAGGATTTATCCCTGTGTCATGGCACATATGTTAAGCCCTACGGTTTTAATAGAAAATGTACAAAATATTCCCAATGCTCCAAACACAGTCGAGATACTAGGACTAGAAGTTACCCACATAAAATATGGAGGATATTTTTTGACCCCGCAGGTGCAGAAGCAAACCTCCGAGAACAAACACATGTTAATTACATTTGGTGTCATGAGAAAATTGTGCACATTTCATTTATGTGAAGTAGCCCTTTAAAAACGGTTTCACCTGTAAGACAAATGCATCATTAAATGGTTACATGGGGAAATAAACTCATTCAGGGTGACGTGATGTGAAATGCTCTGTTCTGGAGAAATGTACTGAGTCACAGTTGCTCACAATGGTGGTGAGAGGAACCAAAAGTCTAAAGAGTCTGACGCCTCAAAAGCTCCATTAAAGAAAGTTACTGTGTGAAATGGTTATGAATACACCGCCATAAACATGAAAATACCATTTGTTTTTTGCCATCGCCAACATTACAAAGAACATAAACTGCTACACATTCACTGGTGTCTGGTGTAAATAAAGGGTTATAGTCGTGACAGGACAGACTGGGGTTCTCTCACACCTTGGGCTTATCCTCTCGAATGTACAGGAGCATATATGTAGCTTCATTATTGCTCTTTCCATATCAAAGATGCAGCAATGCCTTGGAACTTGTTGGTTAACCAGAGCGCGCGACAGGTGTGATTCTGAAAAACATCATGTTTTTTTGATCTGCTGTACGTACATTCGAAGCTTGTGTTAATGCACATGCCAAACGGCGAAATGACAGCACGTCCTCTGAGGTCTGATGCACTCAATGATCTCCTTTATCTCAGCCCATGACGTGAAACAGAGCAGACTGCATGCTCTTCTATAGGCTTGCAGCATCTACTGCCTCTGTGCAGTCAGTCGGACTCGGGAGGACCGTCACAGCTACAGAGGCAGCCGAGTTTGGACATGGGAAACCTACGGTGGATGTAACTGCCTACATAACAGTAGTAAAATAAGAAGGCATGCTGATTTAGCCTGTGCTCGGATTTGTCCCTCCACGCTTTCACCGCGTGTTCCTCTTTCGCTTCATACTGTCCAGTCAGTCACTGCTTAAACAAGCGATTAGAGTTTCCCAGCAGTGTGTTCCAAAACCACATTTGCCCATATATAGAGCTGCTTTTCACAATCCACCAGGGAGATGATACAATCAGCGGCAGTGTTCTCCTCACTGACCGGCCCTGAAAACCGCGTTTTTTACTGGAGAACATAGAGGATGTGGACTTTCCCTCGTAGTTGTGCTTTGACAGTTATGGGGATCACAACGACAAGTTAGGACCGTCTGTGGTGGGTTTAAGGTGGCAAAATCCCACCGAAATGCAACCAGACATGATAGGAGATGTTGAAGGAGACTTTCTGATGTGACGCAGCGATCAGCAGCAGCTCCTTAGCACTGAACTTCTTATGTACCGAAGCGCCTTCAAACCAAGTCCCTGGAGCGAGGAGAAGCAGCTCGACCAGACAGAGCAAACGCAGCTACGGTAACAACCACGTTAATCCTCGTGATAAGGAAACGAGGGCCAGCAAAACACCCTGCCTCACTGACACAGGCTTTAACTCTGCAGTTCCTGATTCTGCTTCGCTTCCTACGCTCTCCGACCGCAGCGATGGAGCACAGCTGAGGCTTCCTGGAACGACCGGCTATTCCTGCCGCTCTGCTGCTGAGCCAGCACGCAGGGAATCCCCCAATATTCCAGAACTGGGAAATCGTTCCTTATTCTGCACACAACGTCACATAAATCATTTAAAGGACAAAGAAAGCAAACCACGACGTGTGTCCAGCTTCGCCAAACACATGATCGAGCTGTATAATATGGCTCCTTCTCGCATGTGGGGGATAAACAGAGATCTCTCGCAAAAAAGCCTGGCAGGGAAACACGATCTGCTAGCGGGAAACGTGATTAGCCTGTACACACTCTGAAGTGCATTACTGCAGAAAGTCTGTGTAGACGTGTGACAACTGTACATACATATGTAAAGTTTACATGATCGTTTACCTCGACAGACTGACGTTCGCTTGGAGTGCAGTTAATGTTCAGATTCTCATTCAGTGTGAAAATAAGCCTTTCTTGCGGAGCTGAAGAAGCCCTGTAATTCCAGCTCATGGCACATGCTTCCACAGAAACACACGTTTATGATGCACCATTGCACTGCAGCAGTGACCGGTGCAGGGCGTGTGCTCTGTGCTGAATGTAATGAAGGAAGCTGGGTTAAAGCTTTTATTTCGCACGAACAGGGTCCAGAGACGGGAGATAAGTCACATGTGCAAGTCACAAGTCTGAACCTTCTCAAGTCTCAAGCAAATCGTACAAGGAACATGAGATGTACTCACAGTGCACTGCATTTGCAAAAAAAGTGCATTAAAAAAATCTGACACAAAGTTTTTTTGCGACTTTGTGAATTGCTCGATTGTGAGTGATGAGGTCGCGTTGTCACGCCATGTCTGAACACAGGGATTTGTCCCGGGATTCCTCCACTGGGAGCAGACTTGCTGCAAAGGTGACGTGGAAATGCACGGATAAATCGGACGTTTGCTTATTTTTCACTAGCTTTTCATTCAGGTTTTCCGTTCGACATTAAACGCTACAATTTTAGCTGAAGGAGACAAGAAGTTACTACAGTGAGCAACAGGTCCATAATACAAGAATAAAACAAGGTTTAAAAGAAAGTTCAACTGGGGAGAAAAGGATTAATAAGCCTGGCTTAAACTTGTCATTAGCTTTCTATTTTGTTTCCACCGCTGGCTGCTGCTCTGCAGTGTCCTGGTAAGTTGCCAGGTTTGTAGGCCTTGCAGCAGAAATCACCCAGAAATCAAACTTCAGTAACAAAACTTCTTAAAATCTAAAAAATGCAAATATTTAAAACAAAAAACGTCAAAGTTCTTGTGAGCCGTCTGTGTCAATTCAAGTCTCGTATCATGAATACGAGGTCAAAGGCAAATCAAGCCCCCTCTGAATGGGTCCATAGGCCTCGGCTCTATAAATGAATATTAACAGTGGCCCAAAATTCTGAGAGCACACGAGCGAAGGCTTCAGCTTTGCATTCTTTTCTAATTTATACAGAGTTTCTTGGTGTAAATGCCATTTTTAGCATGTGGTATGGCCAAGTTAGTGTCAGAAATGTAAAAAAAAAAACTTGCAAAAAATGCAAAAATGTCTAGTTTTACTTCTCACAAGTTTTTTGTTGTTTAACATGAACAAAATTCAGAACTTCCCCAAAATTCTGGGTTTGTGAGTGTTTTTTTTTTGGATCCCACTGTGTGTTCACGTAGAGTAGTTATTAGTTTTATTTTGCTATATATTTATATATATATATAGATATATATGTATATATAAAAGATTTTTTTATATAATTATAATTATTTAAGTATAATTCTGCAATTAATGACACAAAAATATTAGAAAAAATGTGATCTGCTTCCTGCAAATCAAGGAATATTTCTGCATATTTCTGCCATTCTGTTTTAGCTATGAGTGAACAATCACTGAAGCTTCCTTTCAAACAACATCATGCTTTGTAATTGCTGTATCTGGGGGTAAGAAATCCCTTTGTCTTGACTGTGATCTATCAGATACACGTTCTTCTCAAACCTCTGTGACCTGCTCCCTGCTGACTGCAGCTCAGCCAGGCTCAGCTAAGCTCCACGGGAGAAAACACAAATGATTTTGGTCTTTCGTGTGTCGGACGTGGTCCTCTGCAGTAACTCGGGCCTGATCTGAAGCCTGCTAAGACTGGCTCTGTTTGCCTTGGGACGGAATGAGGGACAGAGAAGAAAGTTGTCCACCATCCACCGAAAGCACAAACACTTCAAAAGCCCAGGACGCGCGCAAGGCCAGCGGTGCCAAGCCAACCTGGCGAGAGCTCTCGGTGAGGTGCGGCTCCGCTGCTGTGAGCAAAGAGGAAGCAGAGCGGTGTTTGTGTGTGAAGGGTGTGGGGGTGCTGTGATGCTTGGAAGTCTCCGGAGACCACCCGGATGGTTGCTGTTACGGTAAGCCCGCCTGGGCCGCGGAGTGCGTGTGATTTTGAAAAGCGAGGAAGAGGAGGCACACCTGAGCGAATGAGCAGAGACATCCGCTACGCGAGTCAGCAGGAAGATGAGTACAGGCGGTGGTGTGTGCGTGCGTGCATGCGTCTGCGCTGGGGGGGTCTGATACAGCGGCGTTTTCCACGTCAGCGAAACGGCTGACGCTATTACCCCTCCTGTGAAATAATGCCTCGCTATTACAACAATGTGTCAGGTTTCACCACAGAGCCTGACACGGACTGAACCCTCCAAACAACAGTGACGGGAAAACAGTGGTCCAGTAACAGCCTTATCACCTCGCTGACACCAGCAGCTTCCTGATGCATATTCTATCGCTTATTCCGACACCATCGCTCACAGGGACGACCTCAAAACATCCTTAAAGTGACAGGGGCAAGGGAAAAACAAGGCAAAAAAACTAAAAATAAGACAATGCTTTACAACAAAAACAGTATGAGAGAAAAAGTGCAGAACGTCATGGAAAAAACAAACAAACAGAATAACAGAAAGACCAACAAAGATCTTTACAGAGACAAAACAGTTCAGTAAAGTTACAGAAAGAATAAAATATATGAAAGGAAAAGCACATAAAGAAAGAAGGAAAGTACGCGAAAATGAAAGAAAGAAAGAAAGAAAGAAAGAAGGAAGGAAAAAAAAGAACAGAAACAAAGAAAGAAAAGAAAGAAAAGAAAGAAAGAAAAAAAGAAAGAAAGGAAAGAAAAAAATGAAAGAAAGAAAAGAAAGAAGGAAAGAAAAGAAAGAAAAAAAAAGAAAGAAAAGAAAAGATAAAAAGAAAGAAAAGGAAAGAAAGAAAGGAAAGAAAAAAATGAAAGAAAGAAAAGAAAGAAGGAAAGAAAAGAAAGAAAAAAAGAAAGAAAAGAAAGAAAGAAAAAAAGAAGGAAAGAAAGAAAGAAAGGAAAAAAGAAAGAAAAGAATGAAAAGAACAGAAAGCACAGAGAGAAGAGAAAAAGATCCAGAGTTTCCAGACGCCCTGTTCATCAGTTCTTCTGACAGGCTGATCAGGCTGATGATTGTGGAGTTGCTGTTCTATAACGAGCTTCAGGAGCGACAGAAGAGTAGAAAAAGAGAGAAAACAGATCTTCACAGTGATACAGTGTCAAGAAGAAAGACAAGTGTTAGGAGAGAAAAGACGAAACATTGGAAGAAAAGACAGAAGGATCAGTTACTTGGCGCAACAGATCGTTAAAATAAAAGACACGATTAAAGGAAGGACAAAAGAGAGAAGGGAGGAAAAACGCCAGTGTGTTTTGAGCCAGTTAAGACAGGCTGAACAGGCTGCTCGAGCTGACCTCAAATGATCTGTACGCTTTCCTGAAGGACAGCGTTCATACACCACATCTACACAACCTTTCATCACAACTGATGAAGCTTTTACACACGTTTACAAAGGCTTTAACCAGCACGTGTCAGTCGACCGATGCCACCAAGACCTGTGGCCTTTATGAAAACTGACAACTGCTGGAATAAGCCTGCATAGCACTTTATGTAGCTTTATGTCTTTAAAATGGCCTTTAGTAACAAGTAAACAAGTAAAAGTGGTAGAACGTGTTCTTAAAGGAGGAAGAAAATGAAAAACACAAGTTGACAGAAAAGAAAATGAATAAAAAATAAGCAAAGAAAGAAAGAAAGAAAGAAGAAAGAAAGAAGGAAAATAAAAAAGAAGGAAAGAAAGAAAAAGAAAGAAAAAGAAAGAAAGAAAGAAAAAAAGAAAGAAAGAGAAAGAAAGAAAGAAAGAAAAGGAAAAATAACTGCATCTTTTCTGTGTGTGTAGTGCCTGCTGTGCTGCTGGACCACCGGTGTCAGAGTGCATGTCCTCCTCACAGAGCCTTACATCACTCTCTTCCAGTAAGGCATGTGCCTTGCCTCAGCCTCAGGCCTAAAATAGACCTGTTTGTCCAGCATCTGATAGCCCACGAATGCTCAAGTTTTTTCCAGTTTCTGGCGAGTCCCTCGTATACACCCTCCAAAGGGTAAAAGAGTGTGAGAAGGGGCAAAACACACTGCTGCAAAGCTAGTTAACCCTCCACTGAGTGCACTCCTTATTCCAAACCCTGTCCACACTCACACCACCACAACTAGGCTTTGTTCAGGGCCTCAATCTACTGTCAAACGTTTACCAGGGACCATGTTCAGCAGACCATGTGTCTATTCAACAGCACGCAAAGCACTTCAGCATGAGAACGGTCACATTAGCACTGGCTAATGCACAATGTTGTCATGCAAACGGCACTAATTCAAGAGTCAAACGGCTGAGCTGCGCCGACTGCGCAGAATCTGGGAAGTGCCTGCGTCCACCTCTTACTGGAACCCAGCGTGGATAGCGATTTGTCATGATTAGCACATGCACAGACTAGAGAATCAATAGAGCTCTATGAATCACAATAATCGTGATTTTAAGAGCGATTCTTAAAAAAAAAAAAAGAATCCTACGTTTGACGATCTCAATCCAGTCCGTTACTGAAAAGCGTTTCTTGAGAACGGGGAGACGCTTGGCAAATGCCAGAACGTGTTGACAAGGAAGTATTTACTTGTATCTCATCAAGGAAGCAAGGGGACAAAAAAACACCTGGAGAGAAACTAGAGCAGGTTGCCAGATACACAGGGAAACAACACGGGAAAGTGACTCAAAAACAGCAAAGTTCCTTCACCAACAGCCAACAACTCGCACGGGCGAACGTCCTTCAGTGTGAGAACCGAGCACCACCGCGGTGGAGTAAGAACCTGATCCGGCCGAATAACAGTTACAGAACACAACCGTAAAACTGGACATCTACCTTGGGCAGCGGACGTCCCAGGTCTGCGTAAAACTTAGTCCAAAACTGCATGAGCGACATGAGTCCAGTGCTCCTCCAGGAACTCACTGCTGTTCACCTCCAGAAAACAACAGATCCATCCGTGCACTGGAGAGGAGGACGCCGGCTACTTCACGGCTGTGGCATTCCAGTAGAGCGAGGGAGCGCGGAAAAAAACAGAAAAAAAAGGAGAACGAAAAACAAGCGGAGAGAGAGAAAGAGAGAGAGGGGGACACAGAGATAAGGAGAGAGAACGAACGAGAGAGAGAGAGAGAGAGAGAGAGAGAGAGAGACAGAGAGAGAAAGAGAGAGAGAGGCCAGCCAATGCTGCGCTTCCACAGCCCCGCTCCAGAAATCTCACACGCAAACATACAAGTAGGCACAGATACAAGCTCAAACTGCACACACACACACACACGCACACACACACACACAACAGGTAGGAAGTAGGCTGGCGTAGGAGAAGTCTCGGCCCTTCCTACTGCTCTGTGTCCTGTTAAACTTTCTCCTCTTTTACGAAAAGAGGAGTGACAGGTATTTGCCTTGCACATTCAGTCATATTGATTGTGGTTTAGTTCCTCAGTGCCGAAGGTGGTAGGGAGGGGAGGGGAGGCGAGAGGGGGAGGAGGGGAGGAGCTTTCAGGAAATGATGCTTTTGTTGGTAAGTGACTAGAGTTACTGGCAGTCAGGCCCTCTTTACTGTACATGGTGTAACTCAACCGCATTTGTAGTGTAAACAGCGCAGCATGCAGGTTCTCTGGAGCACTGTGGCGGCTCGAGGGCCTCTGTTTAATGCTCGCAGATCGTTATTTAATGATTATTCTCTTTAGGATAGTGGTTCCCTGCTGAGCGCGTTATTCCGGCCGCTGCCCCTCTGTGTTCAGCCGCCACGTTTTCATTCATCACTTATGAATGGGAGAAACGATCGAGGCAATTAGGTTTCGCGCAGCTCGGGTGGCGAGCGGAGAAACGAGCTAATGCCGCTCGCGTGGATGTCCACCAGCAGCACAGATGTTCTCGCAGAAAGGAAACAGTGTTGCCATTGTTCCTGGATCATGGTCATGGAGTAATGTCCCTTTAACGTCAAATCTGTGATGAGCGCACGGAGACGTGCTTTAGAGAGGCTTTTCGGGACGGCACTTCCTGAAGGATGTTCGTTCACATGGTTCACAGACTGAGCTTCACACGAATCAAGATCACAGAACGTGAAGAATGACATTATGGCTGCAGAACCTTCCCATCTGGGCTTCCCACACGGGACCACACTTGTCAAACTAGTCATATGATACGTGTTGAGGAAAAAACCTTTAGCTGGGCGGGCGTGTGCACACTACACACACTGCACATTCATATATTGTTCATAAATATATACACATATGCATATTTGAACAAATTTAGAATATTAGACTTTATCTGAATAATGTAGACAGTCCTATGTCTAGTTAGCAGACAATATAGCAATAATCACCAGTAGGATTCGGGCCAGGCGTCGGTGTAGGCCTTGGGGTCGAGTTAGGGTCAGGTTTCATGAAGGTATGAATTATGAATTAGGAATCAGTGAAGTGGCAACATCATGGGATACAACAGCAGGTCATTATATGTCATTCCTCTCAGGTGTGAAAAGCATAGATTATAATTAGATCTTAAAATATGCATTAATTTGTGATTCATTATTGATCATATCTTTTATGACATCATCATATCATACCAACACTAAACTGAACGATAAGGTGACTCTAGACCTGATCTACAGTCAAATATACATGTGCACAGGTTTAGTCTCCCTGGTCAAGTGACATGTAGATCTGTGTGAAACATCATGTACACACTTCTGCACATTAAATGGACATTTACTCTACATAAAACACCAAATGTGGTCTGTGCAAAAGTTATGGCACGCTTCATATTTAGTTTTTTACCCAATGTGTTAAAATAGGCAGATAAACAGATACTGCGCATTATAATTTGGAGAAGAAATGCCATATTTAAGTGGAGAAACATGTAATTTGACTGGGTGTGTTTTGCACATGACTATGTATCATCACCGCAGTTTTTTCTCTTAACCCTAACTCATAAGATAAGATTCACATCCAGGTTAAACACTGCGGTCCCGTAATGAAAATTATGTTGTTGAATTGCTACAAGTAACAAATGCATTGTGGAGTTGAGACGGTGTGACATCAATTTCTCTTTGCTGATACTTACAAAGCAACTTGAATATAATCCACAGCTACCGTCAGCTCCTCTCACAGTATACTGAACTATAACATGAGCTCTTTATAGCTGAAGCACCTTATACAAGACGAGCAGCTAACAGTGGGCAAACACTGCACTACGCCACAGGAAGAAACACACAAAACAATGTGAAATGTGATATGTAAGTATGTGCTGTTTCAACCGAGACTTTTTCAAAAACTAGGGACAAAATGCACAGCTATTAATTAAAATGACAAACAACAGATTTTTAGCAATTAACTGCAAAAATCAACATACTTATTGCAATTAACTACAAAAAACCAAGATTTAGAGCAATTAGCTACAAAAAACAACAGACTTATTGCAATTAACTACAAAAAACAACAGATTTATTGCAATTAACTACAAAAATCAACATATTTATTGCAATTAACTACAAAAAAACCAAGATTTAGAGCAATTAGCTACAAAAAACAACAGACTTATTGTAATTAACTACAAAAAACCAAGATTTAGAGCAATTAGCTACAAAAAACAACAGATTTATTGTAATTAACTACAAAAAACCCAATGGATTAGTACCAATGAACTACAAAAAATGGTTATTTGGTTACTGTTGCTGTTAGGAAGTTATCAGTAACAGTCGATCACATGTGCTCTGCATTTCTAATGTTGAAGAGAAGTTCTGTAGGAAGCTCTTTTAAAACCTTAGGCAGGAGAAGTCTAATCAGGACTCCTGGAATCTGATGCTTTGACCCGCTGATCAATGTCTATTGTGGCAATAAGTGGCCTATGACTCCTTGCCTCTGAGACAGTGTGGCGTCTTGAGCAGTGTCATAGTTGGGAATCCACATTATGAGCGGTCATTTTATTGCACTAATAGGTTATCAGTAAGGATGATTCAGCCACTACAGCCCTGCAGCACCCGTCAGTTCATTTCCCTCATACTGAATATTAACAGGAATGTTACGTGCTCCATGCCGTGTATTACTTTTGTTTTTATGGAGCTAATATAATCATTAATGTGCTGCTATTTTTGATAATGTCCTTCTTTTTCACTGAGCAGCTCTAACAAAAGCCTGTTCTGATGCCTGACACCACATGTGGCACCACAGCTCTGTCTGAATCCAAACGCTCCTTCAGATCCCGAAAGCAGCCCAGGTGTTATACACTACAGCCTACAGCTCGACCCAACGTCTGGCACAACTTTGGCTCCTTTTATCGCCTTAAACCTGCAGTGCATGCTCTTGCTTTCCCATGGATGACTGAAATAGCGTCCTCTCTACCAATAACCTCTCTTTAATTTACAGCTTTCAGACACTTCAGTGAAGTGAAAGTGACTATTTGTCATTGTGAACACACAAGCACCACAACGAAATGTGACCTCTGCATTTAACCCATCACACGTGCACACGTGGAG
>JBBPDA010000039.1:10294197-10316501 GCA_037974385.1 Arnoldichthys spilopterus
CACAACGAAATGTGACCTCTGCATTTAACCCATCACACGTGCACACGTGGAGCAGCTGGCAGCTACCAACAGCGCCCCGGGGGGCAGTGTAGTGGGACGGTACCTTACTCAAGAGAACCTCAGTAGTGCCCAGGCCGGGACTTGAACCTGCTGCCTTCAGTTCACAAGGGCAAGGTCCTAACCGCTAGGCCTCCACTGCCCATGATTGGTCAGTGTTCTTAAACATGTAAATGAGAAGATGGAGCGAGACAGAGGAGGGGTTTTGAAGGAGTGAAGGAAGTGATATCTTCAACAAAACTACACAAAATAGGAGAGGCTCAATATCCCAAACTGTCTAATATCATGAGTTCGAATCCCTCTGTGATCTGAAGTCTGAGTGGAGAACGCTGGGAATGAATTGGGGGAGGAGGAAACTTAATAAAACCCCAACAAAAAACTGGTCCAACATTTCAGACTATAAGGAAACTACACTGTTGACCAAAGAGATGCAGAATATAAAAGAAAGTGTAGAGACAATTTGACCCAAACTAACTATACCTCAGTGGTACTTGCACTAGTCTGGAGTTTGAACTGGCAACCTTTAGGTCCCAGGGGCAACTCCCTAACCATTACACCACCACTGCCCCGATCTGTGATTCTGAGTCAAATGCACTGTGACATATTACATGTAGTGCAATGTTCTCTATGTTGGTTCTGTTTGGGACATGTGTTCAAAGCCCATGATCACCAGCTTAGTTTTCCCACAGTTCCCAGTCAGTAGACAGGGCAGGTAGATCTAGTTGTAAAATCTGATAATCAGACATGCTCAAAGCTGTGTCAAACACTGCGTATACACACAGTTAAGAACTGCTGTATTGTGTTTACACTGAGAGCCAGACAGTGCTGAACTGTGACCGTGTCTTACAAATGTTTGCGTTACAGGTTATGAAGCCTGTACATCCTGCATACCAGCCGTCACTGGACACAACTGTGCAGATGCATGTACATCATTTAAGCTGACCTAACGTACATTCACATTCATACATTCGGCTGACGCTTTTATCCAAGACGTGGAGCAGTGTAGTGGGACAGTACCTTGTTCAAGGGTACCTCAGTAGTGCCTGAGTCGGGACTTGAACCTGTGACCTTCAGGACCCTAGCCCTAACCACTAGGCCACCACTCATTTCAGACTATAAGGAAATGTCCTGACTTTTCATTTTGGAAGGACACACACATGCACACACACCCAGCATAATACATTAACACACATTTATAATATAGTGTTTATTAACAGTGGTGTTGGCTTTCGCAATACAGACATCACAGACGGCTGCAATGCCACTTAACCAATTGCAGTGGTTGGCTGTGAGCATCCTGACCAATCCATGTTTCAGAAGGCTGTTACTGTGTGTATCAAGGTGTTCGTGTAACTGTACTTGTACCACATATTTTGGTCACAGTAGCAGTGTTCTGATCCCAACGTGCAGTGCTACAGGGAGACAGAGCAAAACAGGGCGCGATCACCAAACCTGTTGCTCAGTGCAAAACCACAGAGAAAAATGGAGGGTTAAAGGTTCAGAAGAAGGCTTCTTTGTGTAATCCGACACAGGTTTGTTCCGTCACGGTGACATGTGATGGCTCTTATGCACGCAACCCCACGGCAACGAGACAGAGGCCGCGACGAGAGACGAGAGAGAGAGACGGGAACACGTCATTGGCAATTACACACAGATGTAACCAATACTCGCAAATGCTGTAGCTGTGAAAACATACACATTTCAAATGAACTTACGCTGAATAATCGACTCTGCTTCTACCGGTAAACAGTGACAGTGAACGTTAAAGTGAAAGGAGCTGTGTTGGGGCTTTATTGGATCTCTGAGGTGGGCAGTGCAGATGAAACTACACTGTATATAACAGTATATAAAACAGTAAGTTATTGAGTCAGCTGGTTGCTTTCAGTTATTGAGATAAACCACAACGTAAAACACTGATGTCTTAACATAAAAACAGAAGTTCAGTGATATTTTAAGGCAACCCAGGTTTCTTGCCTTTTAAAAACACTAAATCGTTGTTTTGAAGCTGTTCATTTGTCGCTAACAGGGAATTTAGAATCGGGGACTTCAACACGACAGGTAAGACTCCAGACTCACCACAGAAACCTGCTGGAGGAATTACACCAGTATTCCCCCAGTGTGTAGCCTGTGCACTCTGTACACTGTGAAAAGGCAGAAGTTCATCTAAAGTGTATTTTGTGGTCTGAACTGTTTAAGGCTTTGTTCTAAACTACAGTTTGCATTCAGTGTATTTATCTTGTTCCATACCAGTATCAGACACTGGTCCAGTACTGGCTCAGATAGCTGGATATCAGTAACAATGGGCCAATCTATTCCATTCAGCTCTGTTATTCTGTGTTTGCGTACTTGTGTGAACTGTAAATCTTGTTCATTTTTTTAAAGATGTTTTTTTTTTACCAAGTTGCTGTTTCATTATTATTGTTTTAATAAATGATTCAGTGAATCGGTTTATATGTATTTGTTACATTTTGTTTTACCAACACAGCAAAGCAACGTTAAAGTCAAACCCGAAGTTTGCTTACACATCCCAGTCTCTTCCACACAGTGACACACAGGTTATTAATTAAACACTGGTATCAGTATCAGTACTCAGTATTAGTCTATACCCAAAGCAGTAATGGTATTGGGACTGAAAACGTTGGATTGGTCCCTAATTTGTAGGGCAGTGGTGGCCTAGTGGTTAGGACACTGCCTTTGGGACCTGAAAGTCGCAGGTTCGAGTCCCGGCCCGGGCACTACTGAGGTTCCCTTGAGCAAGGTACCGTCCTGCTCCCCGGTTGCTGTTGGTAGCTGCCCGCTGCTGCAAGTGTGATGGGTTAAATGCAGAGGTCACATTTTGTTGTGGTGCTTGAGTGTGTTCACAATGACAAAGAGTCACTTTCACTTCACTAATTTGAGTTAAATTGCTTGTTACCAAATGATCTTCTTGGTGTTGGGGACGGGGAGACTGGGATGCCATACTGGCAGCTGGAGGTTAAGAGCCTTACTCAGTGGCTTACTGAAAGTGGCCGGTGGAAGAACCTTATCTCAGCTGCCCTTTAGCATCAGTCAGCATCATCATCCTACAAACTCCACCAGAAGTCAAAGTGTCCTTCACCGTGCTGGTCATGCAGTTTACCAGATGCTTCAAGTATTTGCTTCTTATTTTGCTCCTTCCATATGGTACTTGCTCAGAAGCTTCAACGGTTCATGCACTGCAACAAGCAGGTGCTCTTCTTTCCCAGGCCCATCTGGTACAGCAATCAATAGGTTACCAATCATTACTGGCCTCTTCCTGTAAAGCCCCATCACCATTACTGGAAAACCGACCAAGTACAGATAGAGTCAGACCCAGAATTATGGTCAGTCCTGAGAGAGATGATCAGAACAATCGAGTCTGTACAAACATAAAGGACAATAAAGATGTATTTATAAAGCGTGTTTACTTGGTGTAAGCATCCATTCATCCATCCATCGTTACATTCAACAGCTGCTATACAACACTACCTAACTTTGCTTCTGTGCTCAGGATCATGACATTTTGAAATGTATCGGTTTTCAAGAACATAGTCCATTCACTTTAAATGCTAAGTAGACTTCCAGAATATTCTGGAACTGTGAGAACCGTCAAGAAGTTTCTAGAACTTTCTGGGTCTGTCCAGAAAAGATAAAAACGCAGCCGTTTTGCAACTATAAATGTGAATTGTTTGTGGGCTGTGGTCATAAAATCAAAGATTCTGATGAATAGAGCTGCATAAGCAGTTGAAATATAACACTTAGAAGCCAGAAACAAACATTGTGTACTCGGTATATGTTGTTTCAGTCCTTTGGTGTGGCCCTAACTGTCAGTGCCTAATGATCAGAACTTTTTGGAAGTTTTTTGGAAGTCAGCTGCTCTTTACATTGTGTGAACACGTGATGAATGGAATGACAAAAATGTCCCCAAACCTTTAAAAAAAATATTAACATTAACATACATTAAGGTTAAAACATTTTTTTAAGTTCTGAGATCCAAGCGCTTAGGCCAGCCCTGTTCTGTAACAGTGCTGGAGTAAATTTTTTGTCTGTCTTTTAGAAAAAGCTACACGTTTCTCAGTTTGCGGTTACTTAATAACAATGTTAAACCGCAGCAGGCTTTTGCAGCCAGTAAATGAATGTAGTTCAGCAGGAAAACAAGGCTAGGTTGGGTTAGGGGAGTTCCAGCGACCTCAAAACTAATATCCAGGCGTTTTTTATTCACTTTTTTGATGTGCTCGCATTTGCCTGGAGAGTCCAACACTTCTCAGCTGGTGGAGTTCACTCCAGGACGAGACTCTCTCTTGCTCATTAATCTTCCGATTACCTCAGAGGCTGCTGTAGGTGGCTTAGGCTTTCCTGGGTGGCCTAGCGCTGAGGCTCCAAAGCAATGGAGGGATTATTCCACCAGCGGAGCTCGTGTGACTCCTGCCCTGACTGACTGGCGGCTCCCGTTTCACATGTTTCTCGCTTGATCCCCTCTGATCTCTCGCTATCTAACACCTTAAGTCTTCAAAGGCGACGACAACAACGCAAGTTCACGAGAAACCCGGTCATGGCGGTTGCGTGCACATGTGTGGTTTGCAAAAAAAGAGAAAGAGATATGCATGTGCAGTTTCAGGGGGAGACGGCCCTGTGCTTCGTCTTGCCCTAAAATTAAAGCCGAGTCGGGGTTTTCCCCCCTCTTTGTTTCACTGGCTTTCCATTCAAGTGTTAATCCCCAGACTCATATTGTGATGTGTCACAGTGAGTGTGGGCAGGCCGCTGGAGCACATGGAAGTCATCCAGGGAGTGTGACTCTGGTAATCTCCTCTGTCACGGCTCACGGCTCACGAGGACAGCCAGCCGTGGCAGAAGGGAAAACTCTTTCAAGTGTGGAGAAAGCTGAAGGTCATGTGACCCTCAAACATTGTGATTACTGTCATATACACTTGACTACATCTACACTATTCAAATGTAAATGCATTATTACATATTAACATCGTGAGTAATGCAACGAGTTACGTTTACATTCTGTACTGACAGATTTGAGTCTGCACTGATCATCAGTGAGCATTGTACCAGTCAGCTGGTTGTGTCCCAATGCACTGATATTGGTAATAAATGTGATATTTGAAAAAATCAATACAGAAACTGTGTTAATAATACACATATCACGATACAGTTAATAATTCAGCACCAGTAAGTGTCTGGTTTACACTCTTGCATGGTAGGTGGAGGTATTGCTCATTAACGCTGGTTGTGGACTAGCGAAACTCAGCTTGCTAGTGTGCGAGCCTGCAAGACGTGCTGAACAGCAGTAAGTGTGAAAGGGGGCAATACCCCACCAATCTGTTCACCCACCTTCACCTCTAACATCCTATCAGACTGGGTCATGGGAGAGGGAATAAGGGGCAGTTAGCTTGCTTGCCCTTAAACAGTAAATGTCACATTAAGGTTGATGTTGTTAAGGCTGAGTTCTCGCGGTGCTGGACTGGACAGTGTTTTCTCTCTCCTGGTTATTTATTAGGCAGCATCAAGACAGCGCCAAAGGTTCAGGTCAGCTAACGGTCACTGAGTCGATGGATACAGCTGGTTGCGGTGAAACGATCATTAAATTATCAACCTGCTTCATTCAGAGGCGTAATAATTTTCATATGCTTTTGTACAGTTATGGCTACAGACTCTCCAGAAAACACACAATAAATACATTTAAAGATAAGTTGGACTGACAGGATTATTATTATCATTATTATTATTATGCTCAAATGCTAAATAGAAAATAATATAAAAATAAAGAACGATATTGTTATCGTGAATTTGTTTGGTCAAGATAATCATGCAGTGAAAATCTGATATTGTGACAACTCTACTGTCAGCTTCATCACATATTTACATTCATCATATCCATCCGTCCATCCACCCATCCATTTTCTAAACCGATTCTTCTGTTTCCGGGCCGTGGGGAAGCTGGAGCCAATCCCAGCTGACCGTGGGGCTAAGGCGGGGTTCACCCGGGACAGGAGGCCAAGCCATCGCAGAGCAACACATAGAGAGACAACCATTCATACACACACTCACACCTATGGGCAATTTTAGAGCATCCAATCAACCTACTGCAGCCATTGGACTGTGGGAGGAAACCGGAGCACCCGGAGGAAACACATGCAAGGAGAGCTTGCAAACTCCGCACAGAAAGGCACCCGTGGCCGATCGGGGATCGAACCCAGGACCTTCTCGCTGTGAGGTGACAGCGCTAAACACTGCACCACCGTGCCGCCCTCATTCATCATGTTTTGATCTAAATAAAGAGGAATAAACTCACAAATAAGTTAAAGTGCATAACCACTCAAAACGTACCATCCCCTCCCCAAATACAGTCCAGATATATGCAACAGGGCGTCCTGAATTATCAGCAGTGTTTCAGCTCAGACTCCTCTTATCGATCAGAGGACTAAAGATGACTCGTTCCTCTCACACTGAAAGAACATCTGCGCTGCCTGTTGCTTCTGATCAAGCTGCTGACTGCTCTTTGATTTGATCGGTTCCTCAGATGGGGCAACTGTGGTGTAAAATCATGAAGCAGACCAACATTTCCTGTCGGTTCCACATACAGTAGCGTCACTCCCTCTGTGCCGAGCGAATTCGTCTGAAAGAACTTGATCTTTCTGACTACACTTGATCTCCATTAGCCTTTGGTTACACAATGTGTGCGGGAGTTTCAGAGCGTCGTAGTAGGAGTGGAAGGGGTTTCACATGGCTTGATGAAAGACTTCACTACGTTTAGGAGAGAAAGACTAACTCACGTCCACATCATTTTGCGACCAATACATATGCACATAATGACTACGCGCCTCGCAAAACGCTCACTTATAACAAATTAATTAGGGATTAAGTATTCACAGGGGAGTCGTTTACTTTACAGGCTGCCATTCAAAACGCTGCAAAATTAATGAGGATTTTAAAACATTACCCTTCTCGTTCAGCAACACAAAGAACACGGCGACCAGCCCACTGGGCTACATTCTTAGCAGAACTGGCTCGTTGTAACAACGGTAACACGTTATGGTGGTATATACCATCTTTAATCATCTTTAAAGAACCACTAAAAACAGGTTTTCCATGATAGAGAAGAACCATTGCCCTCCTGGGCTGAAAGGGACCTTCCTCTGTGGCTCAGGACTCCCCAGTTTTCCCCTTAGCCAGCTGTGACCTTGGGTTTGAGGAAGGTGTTGTACTCATGAAACGTCTTGAGGAACCATGTTTCGAAGGCACACAATTGGAAGGAAAGGGTCGTCACAAGCTTGTATTCTCTGGCAATCATTAATGATCTGTGATTTCTGCTCAAAACTGCTGCTGAAACAGCTCTGACTGTAATGTTCTAACCCTGTTCCATCAGAGTCAGCGTTCACTTTTTGTGTTACAGTAGCTCTTCCTTAGGACTAATTCAGGCAGGTTAGCCTTTGCTCCCCATGTTCATCAATGTGCTATGGGCACCCATGATACTGTTGCTGGTTCAGCAGTTCTCCTTTATTGGACCACTTTGGAAGGTACTAACCAACACATACTGGAAAATCTCCACAAGACCTCCCCACTTTGGAGATGCCCTGCCTCTGACACCTAGAGGTCACAATTTGACCCCTGTCAAAGCCTCTTAGATGCTTACACAGTTCTTCCTGCCTCCATCACATCAGCATCAAGAACAGACTGTTTACTGTTGGCTAATACGATACTATATCCCAGGCCCCAGTAGGTGCCATTGGAAGAAAACAGCGAGACAATCAATGTCATTCACTCGTGACTGATCTGTGTACATAATGTCCTCTGTAGTCATTTCCACAACCTCCTAACAGACCTTGTAGTAACAAAAACCATGTGATATTCCAGTAAGTTTGTGTTTGGTTATTTTAAATAAATAGTGGTATTCCATGCAAAAATATTCTCTAGCAGCAGCCTATTTTGTGCTAGCATAATGCTAAAAGCTTGGCTTGGTGCTAACAGACACGTAACAATACCAGTGGAGGAATGTGAAGTCTTCCAGGCTTGTTAAACATCGCTGCATTATTTAGTGTGGTGTGTTTACCATGTTTTCAGCCTGCAAGAATACTTACATTTGTGTATTTTATGCTGTATGCAAAGTCAAAAACAGACCCCTAAATAAACTAGAACTTATTTAACAATCTTGTAAGTTTATTCTGAGCAACATCAAGTATGATGTATGTAAACTGTACGATAACATCTACTGAATAGTATCTATGTTGTATGATTTCCTGCCCAACAGAGTCCAACCGTGGGTCTATGGCTTCATGTTGTTTTTGATCATCTGCACATTCACGTTTCAGAAGCGGAGTGAATCCAACACGTGTTTTATAAACAAGATGCACATTTGATTCATCAGTTAATGAAACCTTGGTTAATTAGGAACCCTCTCGTGGGTTAACTGATTATTAGGGACCAGGTCTACAATGAATCTAAGCAAGAACTGAGCTTCTTCGTTAAAAAGTGCATCACTTCATGCCGCATTTCCACATTTGCTTCCAGGCAATCGTTGGACGCAAGACTGCGGCAGAACACTGTAACTTGTTGCTTGTTATAAATAAAATAGCCCAATAAACTAATAAAAAAACAGAAATATGACAGTTTGCCATCAAAATTAAAATGTATGATCCATGAATCCCCTTTTCTACATCTTGTTTCAGAACGGAAAAGCATAATCAATGATCCGCCCATGAATTTCTGAATGACCTCCATCATCATAAACAAATGAGAAACAGTCCCTAGACCACTTGTGCCCAAATTTGGTATTATAGGCCTATTGTCCAGCACTGTTTGGTGATTTCCCTGCTCAAACACACCGGGTTCCACTCACCTGATAACTGCCCGGTTTAGTGAGTGTGTTTGAGGAGGAAAACTACCAAACTGTGCTGGACACCAGCCCTCCAGGACTGGATTACGGAACCCTTGCCCTAGATCAGGGGTGTCAAACCCCGGTCCTGGAGGGCTGGTGTCCAGCGCTACTTACCCCTTCCCTCCTGAAAAACCCTCACAAAACCTGGGACTTAGCAGGTAAGTTGAATCAGGTGTGTTTGAGCAGGGAAATCACCAAACTGTGCTGGACACCAGCCCTCCAGGACCGAAGTTTGACACCCCTGCCGTAGATGATCCAAATCCACATTCAAATATCAAAGACTCATTAAAACAGGAAGGACCCTTTGCCAGCAACTCCATCCTGAAACGACTCAGCCAAAGTGGAAAGCTGGAAATTATAAGCCTGAAGAGTGTTATAGTTTCACCCCAAAATGAAGCAATAGAAAGCTCACTGTGGTCAGCACACGAATCCCATTAATCAGTAACATCACATTTGTAATCAGGCATCTGTGTTCAGAGTTAGACTGCTGCCCTCCACTTTGCCCTTCCTCTGCACTGGTTTACGGTCAGGCTCCTCCCACCACTACCAAGATCCTGACCTAGCTGGTCAGCATGATGCTGCCTTTTGGCTCCAGAAACCCAAACATCCTTCATCAGAGCCTGTGGTTCTGCTCCAGGACACACAGATGAAGAATTAACCATGTTGCTGATGAAATGGCACATTTTTAATTCAGTGATGATAAATCCGATGCCAAAATGTGCCTGGAAAAGGACGTGCAAAGATTTAGCCGGAGCACTTTGTGCCAACCAATTCAAGACTGGTAGATTGAGTCGTTTTATCTAAAAATTAAAACAGCTAAAACTTCACAAGCCAATTAAAGAGATAAGCGCTGCTTCAGAGTAACACTTGATAGTGCACACTGTAGAATCCCTAATACGGCATCGGGTCACGAACAGAGTGCCGTTATGTCCCAGTACGTATTTCTGTTCCGAGCATACTTTTTTCCATTCATGATTCTCATGATGACACATTTCCTTTGCTTGCTGGCCCAACAAACATGGGAGTGGAAACTGTTCAATTAATAAGATAAACCTTTATTAGTCCCACAAGTGGGACATTTTAATAATGAATTATTAACTTGAAAATACTACATTTTGAAGGCAACACTGCTTTCACCCAAATACACCACATTCACAAAAATTCCAGAGACATAATAATTTATAGTCGAACAAAGACATGTATCATCAGTGTCTAAATAGAAATATACAAAAAAACAACAATGACAACGGTATCGCCAAACTGGTAACTTTACAAGATAATTTTTTAAAAATTATAAGCAAGAGAAAGAACAAAATATTTTATTCTACGTTGTTGGCTCACGAAAGTTTCACATACTGTGAAGCACGGGAGATAATGTACAAAAAACCTGTTTTAACATTCAGAAACCGTGAGAGCTTTTAGACTCATTGATCTTCACAAAGTCCGACTACAAGATCAGCTCTGTGGAGTTCTGTGGACTCACAGGTTCTTACACTCCAAAAGCAGAGGGTGAGGAGGGACTAACCCAAGCAGAACATGGGAAAACTGGGGGTGTAAGTCAGCTCTGAGGCTTCAGTGTCTGACCCAAGCAACTACTAACAACGTATCGATGGGAAAGAAGAAGACGACAGATTACCACAGAGCACAACTCCGGCTTACTGGCAAACCACTGTATTCACACACAATACTGTTATTATGGACACTCTGAAATACGGTTTCACTTTGAGTCAAACAACTTGCAGTTTCACCAGAGATTTTTTAAAATCTGAAGAGGAGCCCTGGTTTCACAAGCTCCCACCATGCCGTCGCATTCTTATCTCACGTGTTATTTGATGTTTGTCTAGATGTTCGAGAGTCTTACTGGTCCAAGCACCTCCAAGGTCCACGTGATGGTTGCAGTGCTATTGTGTCGAACATGACGGTCTTTAACAGACCCATCAGACAGATTCGCTTCCATGGGGTGGAACGGTCTTTAAGCTTGTTAGCCGATCTGTTTAGACAACTACAGATCGGATCCTGCTGGTGTGGCTTTCCTCTCTTTCAGTCATGCTCATAAAAGCGAACTGAGAGCTAATAAATCGCCTCATGAAGAATCTTCAGCCTGCCATATGTGTGGTACCCTCACTACCATTCAACCCACAAACCACAAATTACTAAGCTGATTCATTGAGAATGAATTGATTTTAATCAATCAATTTTTCAACCAACCAATTGATCTTAATCAAGCAATCGCTCAATCTGAATCGAGAAATCAGGAGAGCCCTAAAGTAAAATGTTACATTACCTCACATATCACGCCATTGCTTCTGTCTTATCAGCCTGTTCTTTTCAAGTCTGACTCTTTCTAGTCACATTAGGTAATTTCTGCTATTGGCCATCCATTGCTCATGCTCCACGCAAAGAAATTTCCCCAAAATCCCACAACCTTCAGCTGATCTTTAGGGCAAATACAGAAAGACTTAGTGGACGGGTAATGACTGGACACATGGTACAACATATTTATAAACCAAACTGGCCTTTCTGACTTCCTCTGTCAGAAACATCCCTTCAGAACAAACGCTGTACAGTAGCTGAACAACATTCATTTATCCTGCTTTCGTGGTTGCTATGGTTTCCACCTCCCTTCACAGGACAGGTGCGGAAATCTGCTTTGGAAGTTGACCTGTGATACTATTACTCTCTTCTTCATCTTAGAAGGTTTGATGGTGGACACTCTGTTCTGACCAGAGATACAGTGGTGCATGAAAGTTTGTGAACCCCTCAGAATTTACAGTTTTTCTGCATAAACATAACTGAAAACATCATCCGACTTTCAGTCCTAAAAGAGGTCATTTATTTGATGGCAAAAGTAGGTGAATCTTTGCTTTCAGTTTCTGCTGTGACCAAAGCAATAACTGCAACTAAACAGCAACTTTCCAGTAACCGTTGATCAGTCCTGGATGTCGGCTTGCAGACATTTTAGCCCGTTCGCCTGTGCAGAACAAGGGTCTTGAATTCCTTCAGTTGGTACACAGTCTGTCTGATTGTGGATTAGTGGAGTCCAAACTCTTTGCAGATGTTTTGTAACCTTTTCCAACCTGAGGTGCAGCTCTTTCTCTGAAGCCCTCAGAAATCTCCATGGTACACTTCTATAAACATGTTCTGAAGGTCAGACTTTGACAGATGCCATTTTTTACAATAAAACAATAAAAATATGATGCCCACCCACACTTGATTGTCCCAATGCTTAAAACAACCATCTCTAACATCACCTTCAAATTATCTGCTGATCCTTGAGGTTCACATACCTTTGCCACTCACATATGTATTACTGGAGTTTTTTCCTCAATAAATAAATGACCTGGTATAATATTTTTGTCTCATTATTTTCACTGGCTTTTCTTCATCTACTCTGAGGACTTGTGAATATTAAATGATGACATATTTATGCATATATATATATATATATATATATATATACACACACACACATTTATAAAGGGTTTACTAACTTACAAGCAGCACTGTAACTTCTCAGACTTTGACAAATATTTGCATACGCTTTGCTTTTAAGTTCTCTGTCTTCTAAATTCATTTTCTGGCTCTAGGAAACTGAAGGTCTAGTGATTTAAGCGTCATGGTGAAGGAGGAGCTCACACTAATGTAAAGAAGCGGTGTTCAGCCACTGTTCTGATCATCAGCCAGTCCAAATTTGCACTGGCTGTAAGTTTTAGTGTCAAGATCTCAGTCAATAATCTGCAATTTCATATAAACTGTGAACATGCCGCCACTCATTACCATTCAAACCGCAAACCACTAAGTAAATTACTAAGCTGATTCATTGAGAATGAATTGATTTTAATCAATTAATTTTTCAACCAACCAATCAATCTTCATGATGAACAAATCAGAATTTATTTCCTGGTCCTGAATTTTCCTCTTTTTCTATCAATATCACCTATTAATGAACTCCCACACTATGTCAGTGAGCCCCCTATGCAAACGACAGGAATTTGTTCATTTAGCCATTTACTGGATAGATGTGGAACAGAATTTTTGTTTACATTATATAATATTGTGGAACACATTACAATTCCACCACCTAACCCCAACTGCAGCCTTGGGTGCAATATCTGTAGTCTCTGTACATCCCTCTTCAGGACATTTCTATGTAATTTACTGTAAACCTTGCTGACGTACATTCACACCACAGATAACAATCCAGATACAATGTGTCTGAAAACACAAAATGCTGATTTCGTAACATTTTTACATTGACCACACTGAAATAACCTCACTTACACTTTTGTAAATAAGTTACCGCAAAGTGCAAAATCATGATGCCGATAATGTGCAATTAATTCTGTAGCTGCTTAACACTGAATGCACTAAAGCAATCAAGCTGTTGGCCTTTAAGACACACTTTCAGAGAGAGCATGGCAAATAATACACTCTCTAATTGATATGGTTAAGTGGAGGCCCATTAATTTGATTTAGAGGTTCAGATCAATGGTCCATGTGAAGAGGTTTACCCTAGTACTGCGAACACAACAAGAGCATCCTGTTTCTCCTTCAAAATCATGTTCACGCTCAGGCTTAATACATGGACCATTACCTAATGGAGGCTGGGTTCCAGGAATGGAGAAATGGCCAGTGCTATTATCCACTGTTGCTGTCTCCTCCATCACTGAACGTTTTTCATTTTGTCCAGCCAGTCGGACTGGCAAGCATAAATGAGATTTATGACTGGATGGTCAAGTGGAAGAGAGGGTGGTATGGAAAAGGACAGAGCTACAGCAAAGAAAGGCCCATGTCAGGAGCTGCCAAGAGGAACTGGACAGCAGAATAGCACCACAACTAGGGTCTCCAGCATTAACCCGATGTTACTTACTGTATAATTATTCAATTCAGAGTCTTAATCTTAGTCTCTAAGCTCAATTGGTATATGTTTGTGTGCATGGCCAGAAAATTGAATCAGCATGTGGAATTGGAGCTTCCTCTGTGGGCCATTATGTTTTCAATTCTTACATATAAGAAGCTCCATGCTGCCCTTATTGTTGGGTGTACTGTGGTGGTTTCTAAGGGAGTGTGCACATACTGGGAATATTACTATGTAAATACTTATTAGTCATCATTAGGAACAGTTAAAGGCCACTAAAGTTTCAGTAATATATCCCTATATCCCTAATATCCTTACACTCTTATTACAATATTACACAAAACAGTATGAACAGTAACTACTATCATTGATATCTGGTGTTAAGAGGAGGGTGGATTGCCCTTCTGGGTGCTGGTCCCTCCCAAACTTTCTTCCTCCAGCTTAGAGGGTTTGTCCTTTCCTCTGTCACCACTGGCTTGTTCATTAGGGGCTCGGACCCAGATTCTGTAAAGCTGCTTTGTTGTAATGTCAGCTGTAAAAAGCGCTTTATAAATACATTTAAGTTGGATGGAAACTGAGTAGTGTGATGAATTTCTGGCACATTTTCAGCACTTCTTGCACTTAACAGTGGCAGGTTTTGGTTCATTGTTTATGAAATACACTGGAATGCAATTATTTAGTTGATATGCATGCTGTAATAAATATTACCTTAAAAACTCTTTAATTTGACATGTATAAAAACATTATGAACTTGGCTATGGGTCCAACAAAGGTGCATTGACAGCTAATCAGATGTTGTTTGTTACATGCAAAATCACATGCTTGGCTTGCTTAGAGTTAATAGCCATTGTGAATAACAGTAGTGTTTCATAGTTTTTATAGCTGCCACATTCAATAAAACTGTTTGCAAGCCCTCAACTCTCCATAGAAAAAGTGTTTCCAGCTAAAAGCGTGGCACAATAGCTTGACATTTTGATGTAGTAAGAATTCAAGTCATCAAGTCAAGTTTAGTTATATAGCGCTTTTTACACCTGACGTTGTCACGAAGCAGCTTTACAGAAACCGGGTCCGAGCCCCCAAAAAGCCAAAGGAGACAGAAGCAGAAAAAACTCCCGAAGCTGTAGGAAGAAACCTCGGGAGGAACCAAGACTCAGACGGGGGAACCCATCCTCCTCTGGTCGACACCGGATAGCAATAACAAAAGAGAAAACAAAAGGAGAGAAAAAAAAAAAATATATATATATATATAATAATAATAGTTCTCAGTATAAATGGGCAGCAGCAGTTCCTTGTGTACAGGTGCCGTGATGAGTTTAGATCAGCTCTGTGGTGGATAGGCCTGTTCATATGGGCTCCTCAGCAGGAGTGAAAAAACTTCAACCAGTAAGAGGGTATCAGGGTGGGTCAGGCTGGTCCAACATGAAGGCAGGGAGTCGATCGTAGAAAAAAAAATGACTCCTTGATTCCAGGCATTCACCTCAAAGCTTTGAAACCGATTCCACACAGCAGCTTTCACGTTTGTCCACCCCTGTGGCGTAGGCAGTGTGAGATTCTGCTACCACTATCTAGACCACATGTCTGAAAAATACCGCCTTCCACAACACACACGTCTAGTCCTGCTGTATTTGACTCTAGACATGGTGGAAAAAATGTACAAGAAAAATCAAGATAAAATCAAACAACAGTGTCCAGCCAATTTGTAGGGGTGTAACGATGGTCTGTATGGACACATCGGCCAAAATAGCACACAGTCTGATATACTGATGTGCCACAAATCAAATATTCCACATAAACATGTATTGCACAGGTGCTTTGACTTCATTTCACAGTGAGCAGTGTTTTGTACTGAGAAGCAGCTTCTGTTTATGAGGACACTGCTGCATTTGACCATAATAATAATAATATTCACATTATAATCTGTTTGCATATGTGAGTTGATGGAAATGTGGCAGATTGTTTTGAATTAAACATATTTTAAACCAAATTTGAAATTAAATATGAAAAATGCATCAGAACGTTTGCTAAAATCATCAGATCTTGGATTACATCCCTATCCAGCTGATCTACACTGACACCATTCCCTGTTAGTCAAGCTATGCTATTATAGCCAGCGTTATCTTAAATTTCCATCCTAAGGTCAAACACTTTTTTTTGCCAGATATCCTTCTGTAAGACTTGGTTTTTGGAATCGGGACCTTTGTGTCAACTCTTGGAACTGACTAGGGGTCGGCGATATGGCAAAAAGACCTTACCACCATACTTTCCCTGATATGCGAAATGTCATGATATGTATTAAGATAGAACCAAGGACAAGAGCCGACAGTGCCATTTTTTTTCTGAAATACAATCTAAGTACGAGTACAATGTGTATTCAGTGTTTTTCACACCGCAGTAGAACGATGTTCCTTAAAATTAAACATGACTATCTGACAGTGTTGTTTAAATATGAACCATATCAAGATGTGCTCAGAAAAGCATATTGTGACCACAGTTTATCACGATAACGATAAATATCATCAGACTGCCCAGCTCTGCAACTGACTCCATTAAATCTTCTACAATCAGAACCAGAGTTGACATTTACATTTCTGGGGCCAAACCGTCCTGACAAGCAGTATTTCTCTTTATTTTGAGGGTTAGTGAAGGTAGCTGTACGTTTTGCGTATTGTTTAGATGGTTGTTGAGGGGCTTTTTGGGCTGATGTTGTTTGTGTTGCTGTGAAAGTCCCGGGACCCTGACATGTAAGACCAGCCGGGTGAATCAGCGTTTTTCTCTTGTTTTTACCTCATTTTCCTCATTCTTCTGCTTTTCATTTCTATTTACTCTATTTTTGTCTCTATGACCATTTAAGGTCTTAAGCCCCCCCCCCCCCCCTCACGTTTTGTTCTAGTCTCTTTACAGAGGATACCAGATTGTAACAGCTTTGACGTATTTCACTATCGGAGCTATTTCTGCCTGCTCAGACTCAATGAAAACACTCGTGCTTCAAGTCTTCATGAGGACAATAAGAGACAAACTGGGGTCAAGGGCCCTCTGTTGCAGGAGAACGAGAGGCACATAATGTTGCTTCTACCAGGCCTGCTACTTCCTGCTCTGGGACAAACAGTACTTCATTTAGTCGGTAATACGAGCGGTAATAAGTCAGTCAGTAATAACAAGAGGCTTTCTTAACTTATTGACTGTGCTTTAGCGCTTAAGGCAATGAGAGCTGAGGGAAAACTACTCAACAGTAATTGTATAGTTACATATCACTTTACTCTGTGAAACACGTGTGATTCACATTCTGCTTTCTTCAGCTTTGAGTCTGCGCTTCAGACTTTTCAGATTCTCTCCTGCTTGCTTCAATGAGCCTTAATTAAGTGAGGAATAATTACTGATGTCTTCTCATTCGCTCACAGACAGACAAAGAAAGGCCAAGAAAAGAAAAAAGCGTCATTTAGCTGCGCTCACACTGCACAGCGCAACAAACAGGAACAACCTACAAATCATGCTGATACTCACACCACACACAAGACTGTCAGCAACACATCATTACGGTAAGTAACAACTCAAGTTCACGCTACCTAACATTTCCTCATGCACTTTAACCCCTTCAACACCAAGGGTCAGGATGTGGGACGTCTCTTTCTTGATTTCAGGCGTTTTTATAATGAAAGTAACTGCAGAATCAAACAAAATGATCAATAACAGTATCGTATAATAGTAGTTAAGGACTACTTTTGAATGAGGAGGCTGTAAATTGTGCAATGTTAGCACATACGCTCCACTTTCCCAAAATAAAATTGTTTTTAATGGATTACCTGTCAAATCTAGCAATTAAATAACATTAAAAAACAATACAGTCTTTCACCGCTGTGATATACTGTAAATATTAGACAACAAAGCTTCATAATAGTCATATTACATGTTTTGGTTTATACGTGAGTCTTATACGGCCATTGTCATTAAGATACAAAACAAAATGACACTTGAAAACTTTTCATTAATAATTATTAACAGAATAAACAGCAAAAAATTAAGAAATGTTTGTTTCTGTTACTGTCTGTTTTCACCCTTATGTTTTTTTACAAAGTAGTAAAAATATAAAATTCACATTCACTCCTCTGCGAGAGGTAGCGCAGCCAAAATAACTGCATCACTGTGAAGAAAACTGCAGCGTCACTACTTAAACACTGCAGTCCATACAGCACACATCATTATGCATAATGCTGATTATGATGAGTACATTACTGACTTATTGCACTATATACACACATGACCAAGACCATTTTTTAGGACATCAATATTGGTAAATTGTGTTTACGTACATGTTTATATATGAATGAATGCCACGGTAACCTGTCAGGGTAACTACACAGAGGGGTAACATGGAGGTCCTCACAGGATCCAGAGTCCTTACAGCCGCCAACATTTTTGCTAGTCCTGCTGCTTCTGGGTCTGTGTGTTTTTGGGCAGTTGAATGTACTTTTTTCATCCCCGAAATTAAAAAATGTACTTTTGGAGATCATTCAAAGACAGAAAAGAAAATCTGAAAACCAAAAAATACCAATTACATCAGTGGTATAAAATGGTCTAAAACATTAGTAACACTGTTTATTACAATTTCCAAAAACCTCCAACAGTAGTAGCTATGGGGACAGGTCTAATGGTGGGGTACACATAAAACTGGAAGTCAGAATTCTTCCCTACAGATTATACGTACAGTGATAATTGCTCGTTGTCCTCACAGTTTGGATTCACTGGGACTGTGTGTGCGGAGGCTGGACAGATTAGGCCTTATGTCTTGTCTAATGTACATAGTAAATACAGATAGAGACAAACTGCCCCCACAGCAGCAAGCACACCAAACTTCAGGCGTCTGTAAAAAAAAACAATGTCTTAAGGCTCTGATAAACAAAATCCTGAGGGCTCATGTTGAAACCAGCAACAACCGTCTTAACCCGAAGTGAAATAGACTGAAATCAGCTGTCGTCATCCTCCAGCACCGTCTGCTCCCTGCATGTAACACGGAGCGGAGACTTTTCCAACATTTCCACAGAAATGTTTCATCATCACAGTTCTGGTGAGACCTTTCAGACAACTTCCTGGGAAAGAACAGCCTACCAGGGAAAAAGACAGGACGTAACAAAAATTCTACCAAGAAGCCTGAATCCAAAACAGCAAGCTCTTGGGTGGGGGGTGGGGGGGTGGGGGGGTTACCTAAGCACATCCCAAAGCTCTGAATCACAGCGCCAGTCTGCCCTCTCTGCACAGGCCGACACACGTCCAGCTCTTTCTGTCTGACTGGCTCAAAGGTTGTCTCACTTTCTGTTTCAGGCGCGCTTCACATTTCACCTGGATCTACACTCAGAATGAAAACAAGCAGGCACAACAGCCCCCGTGGTTCATCAGAGGTGTACCTGGCACCTCCTTCATTATCTTCAAGGGGAAGATGGCAGCTGATGTCATTTCTGCTGAATGACAGGTCATGTTACGGTGAGATGTTTAAATGAAAGTGACTCTGTCATTGTGAACACACTCAAGCATCACAACAAAATGCAACCTCTGCATGTAACCCATCACACGTGCACACATGGAGCAGCGGGCAGCTACCAACAGCGCCCAGGGAGCAGTGTAGTGGGACCTTGCTCAAGGGAACCTCAGTAGTGCCCAGGCCGGGACTTGAACCTGCAAACTTCAGGTCTCAAAGGCAGCATCCTAACCACTAAGACACCACTGCCCACATTGCTATTATTATTGTCGGCCTGTCCATATACAAGTACACAGTAAAGTTGAGATACTTTTCTTGGACCCATTACACAACAAAACAGCCACAAAGGGCAGAATAGACATCACAGTGCACTGGAAATGGGTATAAAACAGCTTCACAGTGATGGCACTGCCAGCTGTGTGCTCTGAACAACAGGTGGCATGAAATAAACAATAACTAATGTACAATTATACATCATACACTTTACTTTTTCAGTATCTAGAAGCAAAATATCACGTTTTAACTTAGTAAAAGAATAAAAAAAACTGATTTAGCTTCAAACTACATTGACAGAGGACGCGAACCTCTAGGCTAAAGCAGGAAAAACACTTAAAAAAACGGCTCAACTACATAAAAAATGGCTTTAGGTCCGCTGCCAAGTCCTTTCAATATAGCTAAACAACCTACAGTCATGTTTACGGACTGTTAAACATCTCTTTTCCAGCGTTTTCTTGGAAAAACAACACTGTTAGTGCTGTTCCTCCGTTTAGCGATGCTAGCAGTGAACTCACTACCCCTCGACTCGGCACACACACACACACACACACACACCGCGAACTTTCCACAGCAACTTCACCACTTTCTTTACCACTACAAGTGCTGAGGAGCCGAGAAAATACAGTCTATGAGTCTTTTAAAAGCCGTTGGTGACTAAAAAGTTCCCACCGCTCTCCCGTGCGCTGCCTGTAGCCGGGCTGTCACACTGTTGTCGCTGATGTGTCAGTAAACGCTCGGGTCCAGAACTCCGGAGAATTCCGACCGTGACTGCGCTCTGTCCCGCGTAACAACACAGTTAAACGCGTCGTACCTTGGATGAGAAAACGTTACTCTCGTTTTGGCGTGACGGTCACAATCCCCCAGGTGTTTACCAGCGTAGCCCCACAGATAAAAGTTGTTTCTCGTCACCGCGATAGCCGCTCGCTGCTGCTCTACCTCGCTGTTGCGGCGGCGGAGACTGGTGAGGCCATTTTGAACTGAAAGTCGATACTTCCGCCGTTCGGGCTCCGCGAGCGCGTCTCAGCTCTACACGGCAACATGGACACTGGGGGCCACTCGTGCGGCGTAAGGGAAGGAGAGAGAGAGAGGGAGGGAGGGAGAGAAAGAGAGAGAGGGAGGGAGAGAGAGAGAGAGAGAGAGTGTGTGTGTGGGGGGGGTATTAGTTCATTTAAACTGAACCAGCCGTATGAAAAAATATTTACACCGATCAGCCATAACATTAACACCACCTGCCTAATACTGAGTAGGTCCCTCCTGCTGCTGAAACAGCTCTGACTGTGGTGCACTGTGTGTTCTAACCCCTTTCTATCAGAGTCAGTTTTTACACCAAAGTAGCTCTTCTGTGGGATCATACCAGACGGTCTAGCCTTCACTCCCCAACATGTATCAGTGAGCCTTGGGTGCCCATGACCCTGACTCACCAGGTACTAACTACAGCACACCTGGAACACTGGCCTGCCGTTTTGGAGACGCTCTGACTCTGTCGTCTAGTCATCACAATAAGACCCTTGTCAAAGTGGTTTAGATCCTTAAGCTTGGCTCATGTTTCCTGCTTTCAGGACATCAACTTCAAGAACTGACTACACACTTGATGCCTGATATATCCCACTCCACTGACAGGTGCCACTTTATCTGTCAGTGGTGGTAATGTTATGGCTGATCACTGTATGAGAACAACAGGAACAGTGTAAAAGATGTAAAGTTTTACAGTATGCCGCCATTTATCTTTATCATGTCTTTTCTGTTTTGTAAATTATTATAAAAATAATCCCTAAAATACATTTCTACCTGTGTTGTTATAGAGGTCAGTTTAATTTACGATTGAAAGTGAATGTTTGCCATTGTGAACAAACCCCATCACAGAAAGTGTACAACAACGAAACATGATCTCTGCATTTAACCCAGAGCAGTAGGCAGCTATCAACAGCACCCAGGGAGCAGTGTAGTGTGACGGGACCTTGTTCGGTGGTACCTGGGGCAGGACTTGAACCTGCAACCCTCCAATCACAAGAGCAAGTCCGAAACCACTAAGGTTATCACCGCCTGGCATCATTAAACACATTAGTGCCTAATATCAGCTATATGCCTAGTGTCAGGAGAAATGTGGGCTGCATCCCAAACTGCACATAATACCACCACATTAAAGAGTCTGTAAAAACAAAGCACAACCATTAGAAATGCATTCAGGTTGTAAGTGAAGTGTAGAGGTGTGTGGTTTTGGACACAGCTTAAGGGCCTGGAAAACAGTTGTACTTCCCCTAATGTGGATTTTACCAGGTAACGAATTTGTAATGGTTTTTGGTCTGCATGCCTCAGTTTTCCAGAAGTCAAATCTTAAAGTTAAAGTTTTTTACAGTTCTGCATAATTTTATAGTTATTTAATTAATTTAATGAACAAATTCATTCAGATTGGTTGGGTGTGAACTGGTTCATTGTAGAGAAACGTACTCATGTGGATTTCTGTACAGTGATGGTGGAACCAGGGGTTCTGTCTACAACACAAATACAGCTATTGTATTAATGATCCAAAACACATGTTCACCTTCACGTATCTCCTGAGCTTTATATGCTTTATTATATCGTTCTTAATCACTCGTAACAATTCAGCATCTCTAACAACTCTCTTTCTCTCTCTCTCTCTCTCTCTCTCTCTCTCTCTCTCTCTCTCTCTCTTACTCTCTTTCGCTCTCTCTCTCTCTCTCTCTCTTACTCTCTCTCTCTCTCTTTCTCTCTCTCTCTCTCTCTCTCTCTCCCTCTCTCTC
>JBBPDA010000039.1:10324461-10346387 GCA_037974385.1 Arnoldichthys spilopterus
GTGCCCAGGCTGGGACTCGAACCTGCGACCTTCCGGTCCCAAAGGCAGTGTCCTAACCACTAGGCCACCACTGCCCAGAAGTTGCTTAGGTTCCAAGTTAGAATATGAGAAGTTTAACATCTGTCTAGGCTCTAAGTTGAAATAAGAGATTTTCATTACCTACAGCTTAATACTGAGCAACACTGAATGTGTCAAAATCCCCAGTGAGTGACCGCAAAGAAAAGTTGTCATTTTTTAAAATGTTCACATTTTTTTTCTTTATTTTTTTGCTGAATGATGTGTTTTTCTGCTTCTCTCCATGTAGGCAGTTTTGGATTGTCCAATGGATGTTTTCGCAACATATGTGAATCAGTATGAGCCATATTTGAAGGATCCTGCGGGCTTCCCCAAGGTTACGGTGCGAACATTTTTCTTTTTACTGAGGTTTTCTCAGCGCAGTAACCGTGTGTTTTCCAGTAATCTCATTTACACAGTGTAGATAACCACATCATCCTGACACATTCAAACAGAGTTGCTCGGGGCGAGCACCAAGCTTGCTTTACCTCCACCCTCCTGTACTCAGAAATGCAGCAGTGATTACCATTATTCAGTATTAGCACACACAGTATGAACGTCCCGAGCGATTTGGCCTCATCTGTAACCTAGTCTTTCTCTATTCATGGTCCCGGTCCAACTTGGTGTCAAACATATTTTGGCTTTGTTTGGCTCAAGGTTTTATTCGGGCCAACGGGTTATCGAGAGTCCTCATTCTGGTTGCGGCTGAAGGATGATGGCAGCACATTGATCAGGCAGGAGCTGCGCTGTGAGGACCTGATAAGCTAATCTTTCCCCTGAGTCCAAACTAAAGCCCAGTCCCAGACCCCCCATCCACATACACACACACACACACACAGATAGACCTTGTGTAACAGGTGTGATGAGGGATAGTGAACTGCATTGTGTACAGTGTATTCACCTGTGTAACCCTGCTATGCAAACTTAACACAAATGCAATACTATGTTTACAAAAACATGTTGATGAGTGTGCAGAGTATGGGGCATCGTAAGCAGTCAATGGCGCCAGCACTACGCAGAACTAGCACAGTGGGGAATGTAGTGGAGCTCCAGGGGGCTCTTTATACAGCTACTAGGCATATAACAATGCACGGCATTCACAACTTAATTCAATACGATGCAGCTGGGTCTTGATCTGATCCCTTTCCTCCATAGAACAAAAATAAGGAGTGGCTGATAATGTATATAACATTAATTATCCTTTATTAATCCCTGAGGGGAAATTATTCTCAGCAATTATTTTACCCAGCCGGAGCAGCCTGTGAGCAGCCAAAGTGCAATGTCCTAACCACTAGACCACCACTGCCACCTATGTGAAAGATTCAATTTCTGTTCATTGCATCATTTAACATTATTAAAGTCCAATATTTAATCTAATACACAAGCCACAGGTTTTCTGCCTTCTCTGTCTACATGTGGATGGAGCACTCAAAACTAAAACTAGCTGCAAGCTAACGTGCTAGGTGTGATACCACGAATTCATTACAATATGAAACACTGCAATAGGATTGCATGCATTCCATTCAAAGGGCTGGTGTTCATTTCAGAACACATCATTTCTGTGCAAATACGTGTGGACAACCCTGGTATGCAGCCCAGATGAGCGATGCCACTATTTTTCTATTCAGTGCTATACCAAGTTTTTCCCCAGCTAATGCTGCAATAATGGTACTTCAAATGTTTAATGTAGAAGGTTAGTTGTGATTTTTATGGTTTAGGTACACTTATGTTGTGCTGAAAACATAGCACGTGTGACTTCACTTTGAGTAGATGTTTCCATGAGGGTCAACTGTTTAAAAACTTCCTTCTGAATTGGAAATACTGATATTTAAGCATCCATCCCTCCATCCATAGTCAGTATGTGCAGGATTTGCTCCATTGCAGTTTGGTGCATTTATATATATGTGTGGGAATCAGTTGCCCTTCTAAACCACTGATGCCGAAAAACCACTGCAGACAGATGCCCAGGGACAGACAGCGCAGACTCTCTCCGCTGAGAACAGCAGGGCATTTTTGATTGGCTCTCCCTCCTCTCCTCTCATTCATTAGGATTCATCAAGGCCACAGTGAAGTGTATAAGCAATTTTCTGAAGGTATATCTGGATCCCATTACTGCGGCAACATGACTTTCATGCTTCAGTAATTCACTTAGCGGGCCTGCGCTCAAAGTCATCCGCTTGTTTCTTTCTCTTTACATACATGTTGCAATCTAATGCGTCTGATTGTCAAGACAATGACACTGGTTTGTGTGTGATCACTCAGTAATGTGCCGGTGATTGCGGGGGTGGGTGGGGGGGTGGGAGAGAATCAATACAGCTGACCCTCTCTGTATGCTGCTAGAGTAGCCGGAAGGTAGAGGCGATAGTGCCCTTGAGGGTGAAGTTGAACTGCATCAATTTGCGATCAGAGCAGTGCAGTGCCGTGGTGGGCAAACGCTGCTGACTCACATGTAGAACTGCTGCTTGTTCTCTGATGCAGTTATCTCTGCTGTAGATGCTGCTGCTCCTCTTCCATGCCCTGCCCCTGCTGGGCTCGTTTGTGTATGGACTGATAACACCTGGATGCACTTGGATGCTGGATTGGACCGTCTACGTTGCTGGTGCCATATTACAGGTACAAGTGGTGCGAATGATTTACTGTAAACAAAGCAAGAACATAGATCAGAATCAGTAACACAACATGTTTTATTCTGACAATCACATTGCACGTACAAGGAATTTGTCTTTGGACAGTGTGCACATGTAACATGTATCATACTAAACAAATCAGTAAGTAGGTTCGCACTTACGACTATTATAAATGATTTAAAATAAAAATATGACATTAAAGGAACAGTTTGGCAAAAAACAAAAATCTCATTTAAGCAATATTCTACCTGCTCCATATGTAGCTGATCAAACATGCCACATACAGTACGTCTTACATATTTGTGCTTATTTGTTATAGCTGCAAAGCTAACATTGCTAACAAGCACTAGAAGTCAATAGTCACCCAAATCTGTTCCATAAATATATTCCCATAACTTCTAAGCCCATTCCATAGGTGCTTTCTAGGAACTGAGAGGAACTAGCCACCTGTGAACCTGTGAAGTTGTTAGTACAGTAACTGCATACAAAAAGGCCAGTAGAACATCATGATCTGAGCAATTAAACCAGGCTGTATTTCTTCTGTCACATATCGGCTCAATAAAGCCTGGACTGCACTGCAAAGTTGGTCCCTTTGTGTGTGTTTTCCTCAGTTTTTAATGCTAAGTGTTGTTCACATGGCTAACGGTTTACACAGTTTTAAAATTGGGCCTGTAGTCCCAGGACCCTTACACCTGGACCAATAACAGTACACTTGTCACTGATGATTAGTGTAGTGTGAGAAAGCACCTACCCTAAAACAGGTTCCTCTAAACAGTGCTCTAAGAACAATAATTGTTCTCAGTTCCTGCTGTGTGAACACACAAAAAGGGGAACTTCTAAGAAAAACAAGTTCCTCCAGTGAGAAAGCACCTAAAGTGGTCAATGCATGAAGAAGAAAAATGCAACCCCTGTAAACTTGTTTACACCTGGCCATTTCATGCATCTTTTTGTATTGGGATTATACCTGAATAAAGCCAAACCACATACACATGTGGGCAGTGGAGGCCTAGTGGTTAGGACGCTGCCTTTGAAACCTGAAGGCCGTAGGTTCGAGTCCCGGCCCGGGCACCACTGAGGTTCCCTTGAGCAAGATACCGTCCCACTACACTGCTCCCCGGGTGCTGCTGGTATCTGCCCACTGCTCCACGTGTGCATGTGTGATGGTTTAAATGCAGAGGTCACATTTCGTTGTGGTGCGTGAATGTGTTCACAATGACAAATAGTCACTTTCACATGCACGTGTAAACACATTCAAGACACATTTAAAACCCACATAAATCCAGTCATTTAAACCACTTCAAGTGTCCGATTGATTCGCCCACTTGTTCTACTTATGGAAGAGAATAAGCTTCTGCACTTATGACAGGAATTGCTGCTCTTTTAGCTCATCTCTTATAATGAGTTTCTTCTCTGGGCTTAATGTTAATATAGTAGCCCACCCTAAATGAGCCAGTTAGCTCGAATAAAGCTCAAGCTTTGCTAATCTTTGCTTTTCCTTATTGTAATTCACACTCTCACTAAAATACATGTGGTTCATGGTGGCCTAACAAAGGAAGATCATTATTGTAAACAGTATTCTTGTGTTGTGCATAATTGTGCCTTTCTTTTGAATAGAACAGAGAAACGAGAAGCAGCACAGTTGATTGGTTGGTCTATTTAAGCTGGCTTGCATATTACTCACCACGCAGTAATTGGATGTCAGTCTGGCTGACTGGAGATGGCCAAGTGTAAATACATGTGGCTAAAATCTTATCAGGATCCAGATCCTAGTCATATGAGGTGAAAGGTGTGATCTGTGGAAAGCAGAAAAAAATGTCTGTCCTCCATATTATTTGAACATGGCAAGCCTAAAGGAGGTACAAAATGCAGATAAATGCTACAGTCTAAAAAAGAACTGATCATTTTGTTTGTAAAGGTCACTTACAAGGCAAAATGTGAAATTTAACTGGTAATAGTGTTTATCAGCAGTTTACTTCTCTGGTCTTGAACACTCTCACGTTGCTTTTTAAATGATGCCAATAAACTGAGGTATTTTTTCTGTATTTATCTGAAATAATTGAATGAGTGGGTGATGTCACAGGTGTGCATTTAAGAGCTGTACATAATACACCCTATGACATTATTATGTAATGCAGTGTTCGCTCTCATACAGAGACCTTACAATGCCCAGAGTCTACCTAATACATATAAACGACACCAGGCAGACAACAGGACCAGAATAGAGAACTGTAGCCTGGTTCCTCTGTTTCATCTTAAAATAGCCTCTCCATTATAATCTGACCTCTCCATGCATCGCATTATGCTTCATGTTGCTCCAAAACAATAGCCTGCCCACTATAATATAGTACCTCTGTCCATTGCATTGTTTTTGTGGTGCTTGCAAGGCAACGTTGGGAGTCTTCCTGTCTATAGGAGTGTTATAGAAAAGAAGCCATCAAACATGACTATGATCAAAGGCCCGGTCTGTAGGAGCTCATCTGGCTCCCCTCTTGCTCGCAGTATGGGGGCAGAACTGCCGGGGGAGTCAGCATTTATAATCAAAGCGGTGCACGCAACCATGCTGGATAGTGTAGCAGCTCTCTTACAGCCCCCATTGTAGATGCTTGGCTGTAGATACTAATGAATGTGGCTGAACCTCAAAGCGGAAGAGGACAACATCATATTTCAGTCCCTTCATCTCAGCCACACATTGCATGTCTCAATATCTGAAGACTGTGGTTTAAAAAATAATTATTCTGGACTTTCTTGTAGAGTAAGACAAAATGTACACGTATCTGTCTATTTGGCCTACAGCAGTTCATGTTGGAGCTATGCAGAGTGTTTTAATCTGGATCGCTTTTTGAAATAAGTGGAATACTGGGCAGCCAATCAGAGCAGAGCTCTAACACTAACATGCTGTTGAAAAGTAGTCCAATGTCTAATGGTTAAATATAGGTTAGAAATCATAATGCAAAAATGAAATATGACTCTTCTTGGTATATAAAACAAACATTTTAAGAAATATATCATTTTGATTTTAATGTGCTTCACTAAATTTAACGATGATTTATAATGAAACAAACATTTGTTCAGTGTTCTCCAAGTAGTGACAATGACTACGACGGGTACAGAAAAACACACGGCAACACAATCATAATATTACCCATCCCTTAACTCAACAATATGCCTTTATTATGTAGTAGTCATTGAGTTATAAGATACATAACTGAATAATACGCCAACATCAGTGGTCACCACTGGGGGATGTACCTTTCTGCATGGTTTTATGTCCAAACCCCACATAACACAACTCAATCAGCGAATCAAAGACGTCTAAAGGCAGTAATAACACCGATCAGTCACAACGTTTAACAGGTGCACAAAATTGACTAGTCATTTCATTACAATGGCACCTTTTGGGGGGTGGGATATATTTGGCAGCAAGTGAACAAGGGCCTTATTATTATGACTAGATGACTGAGTCAGAGCATCTCCAAGATGGCAGGTCTTGTGGAGTGTAGTGTAGTAGTTAGTGTCTACCAAAAGTGATCCAAGGAAGGACAACCAGTAAATCAACGAAAGGGTCATGGGCACCCAAGGCTCTCTGATGCATATGGGGAGTAAGAGCTAGCCTGTCTGGTCCATTCCAACAAAAGAGCTACTGTGGTATAAAAAGTGATGCTGACTCTGATAGAAAAGGGTCAGAACACAGTGCACCACAGTCAGAGCTGTTTCGGCAGCATGTTAGGCAATATTAGGCAGGGTTGGTGACCACTGGCCTAAAGCTTAAAGGGGTTACATAGTAAAATAATGTCAAATTCACTTACAGATTGTTTTCTAGTGTAAATATTTCTCTCAACAATACATACATTTGATTCTAGACCCCACATTTAAGCAGAACTGACTTGTGTATGTTTAGCTTCATCATGTGAGGAAACTTCAGTCAAAAAATCAGTCAGAATCAGAAATCTTTATTGATCCTTAATTGAGCTTAAAATTACAATCATGCAGTACTAACAAGTTGTTGAAAAAAAATCTTGTATCTCCTACCTTGCGTAATCTGCACATCTTTTTAAAACTATTTTTGCAGCAGGGTTACCATTTTGGATTTTGTTCTGACAGTGACCATTACTGGCAAATAAAGAGTAAGGAGTGAAAAATAAGTTTAAGGGATTCAATAATACAGTAACACAATAAAAAACTTCCACTGAGAGCCTGTGATGTAGTGTCTGTCAGTTTGACACTCAATAGCCTGAAGAGATCTGGTTTGTTTAAGTTCAGCTTTTTTGATGTAAATGTTACTGGACGATAAAATGAGTACTAAGCCTTGAACAAATGTGCTTTAAAAATAAAAGAACACACAAAAACAAATCATTATCGATCACCAGGCTGTCGGTTTGCCACTCTAGAGCACATAATAATCCCAACCCTGGATGTGAAGCATTTTGATTGGCATGTTCAGCTTTATCATGCACAGTACTAGCCTTGTAGGGTCACTGTTTTGATCTCCTCTCTTCTAGACCCAGTGGTGTCATGTTGGAGCCACTCTGCACCCACGCACTGCTGAAGCGTATCGTTTTCCTGAGTCGACCCTGCTGCCCATGCTCCTCCTTAACCTGCTGTACGCTGTAGGGCCGCTGCTCCTGGCCATGAGGTGCACAGGGGATCCGGCTTTCTTCCTGTCAACTGCACCTGTGGGTCAGGCCAATCATGAGAAGAAGTGGACTTAAATGGGACCTCATCTAAAAGAGATGCGCAAAAACAACATGAAAATTACGGTTCAAAAGAAGCTCGACATAGAAATCAGAGCTGCATGCTTTGCATAATGAAGCCTTATAAACTGTCATTTTAATCATGTTGATGTCATTTTAATCATAATATAGTATCCAGATTAGGTTATTTCAATGGAAAAAATTTGCTTGAAGCAGTGTCATACTTCTAAGTTGCACAGACTGCCCAATCTGACCTTAGGTTGCCTCATCTCAGAACAAGCCATTCTCCTCTGGTGCTCTAAGAGCACAGGTTCGCTGTAGAAGAACACTGCTCTAAAAGCAATTCCCATTGACCGTGTAAAGCTCAACATTTCTCCACATCCTTACAATCGCACGAATTGGGGATTGTTACACCAATGCCCTGAGACAGGAGCCATAACCTTAACCTGTAGCCTCTGAAACCTTCTCATAAGGCAATTTGTGTTGACTCATCTCCTCCTGCTTCAGGGCTCTGACCCGCTGCTCTCACTTTCACGGATGGCTGAAGTGAAATAAAGAGCAAATGTGAACAACTTACCTTGTGTTTATCATTAATAATCACCACAATTTTCTGTACATCTTTCCCCATATCAGTGTGACTGTAGGCTTCACACTGAGAGCTGAAATGAGCTCAGTGCTTCGGTCTTACTCAGCAGCTCTTCTGCTCTTGTGCTGATGTGGGGTAAACGCATTATTTGCTTGCGCATGCAAACACTCGGTGGGACCCTGTGAATTAGTTCCAGGCATTGACGTGTGCCACTGAGGATATGGACATGTCTTTAGCTGCTGAGGGAGCTTCGTGAGATGCAGATTTGCCCTCAGCTCTGTGCTGAGTTAGTAGTTTTTAAGTGGCGCAGGTCTGCACTATCCATAGTCTGACCAAGTCCGGTAAAAACACACGGTATTATGAGGAAAACAGGCAGTGTATCTCCTGCTCGTTAACTGAGAGTAATAATGACACTCTCCTTCCATTTTCGTGAGGATCTTTTAAAAGAAAAGTAAAAAGTTTTGTCCATTGGAGAATGCGGGCATCGATCCCGCTACCTCTCGCATGCTAAGCGAGCGCTCTACCATTTGAGCTAATTCCCCTCCGTGTGACCTGACACACATTAGCTGTAGACAAAGCTAACGCCCAACTCTCGCCCATACACACAACTGCGACGTGAATGGAGTTTAAAAACTGCATATTTGTCACAAACACGTGTCTATAAACTTGACCAGACAAATAAATGTACAAACACAAGTGTAGCTGATAAAAATAACCCCGACTAGCTAACTTTATTGCTACGTTAGCTGAGTTTGCTAATTGTTTGGGAAGTAAAATACTAACTATAATTGTATAAGCATGTTTGTTGGGTAACCTTTTTCCCCAAAAACATTTTATTAAGTTTTTACAAACTATACCTCAGCTTTAGCAACTTGTAGGGCGATGTTTACAAACGTTAGCAAGGTTAGCTTACAACAAACGTAGGCTAATAACTTCCTTAGCGGCTAATATTTGTTTTCGCCTATACGATACTGAAATTAACTTAAAATATACACGGCAGGTGGTTTTTCTGACTTCGGTTTAACTCAGCTCGTCTGCCAAAACTCAAAAAAGCGTGTCTTGCGGAACTGGTCCTGCAGTAGGGGAGAGGAGAGAAGAGGCGGTGGGACGGCGTCAACTGCACCACAGCGCCTCGCTGCCTTGGATCATTTCACTGCACCTCAGGAAGATTGGAGCGGTCAGTGAAAGCCTCTTCTTTCTGCCGGGACAATGGTGAGTTGATATTGTCGTTGCACGCTGTAAAGACAGACTGTGAGATGTATGCATCTCCTTTGTATCGTGGGCAACCGCGACAGTGCTCTGTGGGAGGGATGTAGAGAGAGTTCAGCTGCGCAGGTTATTTCATGTCACTGTGGTGTTACTGCAGTACTGCTGTAGTACTCATTCTGCTGCCCCATGCAGAGAACAGTGAGCCACAGCAAGTGTCTTTTTGAATGAGGGTTATTATAGCCTGTTATTAGGCCATGCCTGTATTCATAAGTGACTGAAAAATATGGGCAAAGAAGATCTCTCTCTTTCTCTCTCTCTTACACACACTAATGAGATGTGGCTAAAATATGAATATACATTGATCAGCCACAACATTAACACCACTGACAAGTAAAGTGAACAATATTGACTATCTAGTTATTTCATTACAATTTCACCTTTCAGGGGGTGGGATACATTAAGCAGCAAGTGAACAGTCACTTCTTGAGGTTGATGTGCTGAAACCTGGAAAAATGGACGAGCGTAAGGATCAGAGCCCCTTTGACAAGAGAATTATTGTAATGGCTAGACGAGTCAGAGCATCTCTAAAAGGGCAGGTCTTGCGCTCCAGGTGTGCGGTAGGTAGTACCGCAAGAGGCAGAGGAACGACAACCGGTGAATCAGGGACACGGTCATGGGCACCTAAAGCTCACTGATGCATGTGGGGAATGAAGGCTAGCCTGTCTGGTGTGATCCCAAAGAGAAGCTCCTGTTGCACAAAATGGTAATGCAGCCATAACCACCTGCCTAATAAAAGAGTGTGTCCCTCCTGCTGCTAAAATAGCCCTGACTGTGGTGCACTGTGTGTTCTGACCCCTTTCTATCAGAGTCAGCATCACTTTTTACACTACAGTAGCTCTTCTATGGGATCGGACCAGACAGGCTAGCCTTCACTCCCCACATGCATCAGTGAGCCTTGGGTGCCCATGATCCTTTTGCAGATTCACCAGTCGTCCTTCCTTGGATCACTTTTGGTGGGTACCACTTACTGCACACCTGAAACACTCCACAAGACCTGCTGTTTTGTCGTTTAGCATCACAATAAGGCCCTTGTCAAAGTGGCCCATCCTTATCCTCGACCATTTTTCCTGCTTTCAGCACATCAACTTTAATTACTGACTGTTTACTTGCTGTCTAATATATGCCCCACTAACAGGTGCCATTGTAATGAAATAACTAGACAAGTAATGTTATTCACTCTACCTGGCAATGGTGTTAATGTTATGGCTGATCGGTGCATGATTGCAATAAATCCTGATTTATTGTGAAACAGACAAGCTATAAAACAACACACGCACACTTTAATCACGCATTATTGCTGATGTAACAAGGCACTCTGGCCTGAATAGGGAATCAAATCCTGATCTTGTGGGTCTAGATCCACTAAACTGTTCTAACATTTCCACAGTTTACTATATAATAATTACTTAATAATAAATATCTAAATAATATAAATAATCAAACATCAGTAAGCTACTCAGGCGTCCATATTCATACTTGTTATGTCATTCAGTATTCCGACATACGCCCATAACTAGAAAATAACCCTTTTTGCTGCTTGTGTTTTGTCTGAAGCTTCAAGCAAAGTTGTGGTGGCTGACATTGCTCAGCTGCACAGTTCTGCTTTCCTCCTCCCTCGGGACGGCCTACCCTGCTGATTCAGACAAAGGAAGAAGGAAAGTGGTGCATGTCCTTGGTAAGAACCCTCACTCACTCACCCGAAATCAGAACCAGGTTTTTATTTGTGTGCTATGCCTATGAGGAATTTACCTAGCATATTTAAAGGGGCCTTTACATTTCCCTTATACATATACTGTCCTTGAGGGCCACGTATGGTGTTAGTGTGGGATTATGTCAAATTTATTCATACTTACAGAAGGATTTCCCAACCTTTACATGACTGCCTAATCCCTGCACCCGTTTACTCGGCCTCAAGTCTGATACATGGTAATGACCTGTTGCGGAGGTTCCGTTTCGAGCGGGTGGGCTGAACAGGATGATTTACTAACTAATCAAAGTTAAAGTCAAAGTGAACTTTATTGTCATTCAGACCATACACCGAGTGCGTAGCTGAATGAAATTGTGCAGTCATCAACGTAAAAGACACGCGGATGTAAGGACGAAAGACATAAACACAATACATAACACAGCCAGACAAAAAGTATACGTAAAGGTCTATGGACATACAAAGATAAGGAAATATGAATATCGCATGTTGTTTCATAGTGTTTGCGTTATTGCACAATGTAACAAGAAATGTAACTAGGCACTGTCGAGAAGCGATAAAGTGTTCAAGTGATGAGAGACCTGCAGTTATAAAGTGCAGTGCGATTTTTGCCAAAGCTGATCATTTTAACATGTAGCATACACTAAACTAGCACGCTAGGATAGGCCACCAACATCTGAAACTGATTTAGTTTATACCCCTCTTTAATACTGTATTAGACAGCCTTTAGAATGGAAGAATACAGTTGTTGAACGAAAGTTTTGTAGATATAGTGTAATAGTAACGGGTATGATTAGCCACTTTGTAGTCTTGGAGAATTTGACCAAGAGGAATCATATTAAACAGAAGGGGCATGAAGATGGATTCGTGTGGGACTCCATATGGCATGGCGGCTTTCACTGATTCGTAAGTGTCAGGACAAAATAACCCCAGGCTTCTAGGTTTGTCATGAACCATATGACGATGGCTCCTGAGAGCCTGACACAATTTTTGAATCTGTCTAGCAGTATTTCAGGATTGACAGTGTCAAAGGCTGCGCTGAGGTCTAGCAGCACCAACAGTGATTTAACCTGCATCTGTACTCAGAGGAATGACATTTAGTGTCTCTGTGAGAGCTGTTTCACTACACAGGTGTGAAAGCTTGACTGAAACTTGTCAAAGTAGTTGTGTAAATTCATTGAGCACTAATCTGATTGTTATCTACTATTGGGTTGAGTCTTGGTTCCTTCCAAAGTTTCTTCCACCAGATAAGGGAGCTTTTCCTCACCTCTGTCACCATAGACTTACTCTTTAGGGCCTCGAACCCGGATTCTGTAAAGTTGCTTTGTGACAACGTCAGTTGTAAAAAAAAAAGATGCTATGTAGATAGGCAGACAGATAAAATACATAGACAGACAGACAGACAGACAGACAGACAGACAGACAGACAGACAGACAGACAGACAAATAGACAGATAGATAGATAGGCAAGGCAAGACAAGTTTATATAGCACCTTATCATACACAACGGTCATTCAATGTGCTTTACATAGATGGGCATTAAAATAAAAGGCAAGAAAAATAAAAGGCAAGAGAAGTATAAAAGTTAAATATAAGAACAAATAAAAATAATAAATGAAAATAAATACAAAAATAAAAGAAAGTGCATGATAAAAGTAAGATAAAACTAATAAGTTAAATATAAGAACAAATCAAAATAAAAAATGTGAATAAAAAATAAAGTGCATGAGATAAACAGATAAAACAGAATACTAATTGAAGAATTTGGTAAATAAGGCTGTTTTTAGTCTCTTTTTGAAGCTGGCCACAGTTGGAGCAGACCTGATCATCATGGGCAGCTGGTTCCAGCATTGGCAGCATAACGATTGAAGGCCATTTCACCCTGTTTGCTTACAACCCTCCACCACTAGCTGAGCATCTCCTGCTGATCTAAAAGCTCTTCCAGGCTGGTATTTTTCAAATATTTCCAATAGATATTTGGGGCCCAAACCATTGAGTGACTTATAGACAATGAGTAAGACTTTAAACTCAATTTTGTAACTGATATATAAGTGAAGTGAAAATTTGTCACTGTGAACACACTCAAGCACCACAATAAAATGGGACCTCTGCATTTAACCCATCACACGTGCAGCAGCGGGCAGCTACCAACAGCACCCAGGGAGCAGTGTAGTGGGACGGTACCTTGCTGTAGGGAACCTCAGTGGTGCACGGGCCGGGACTTGAACCTGCAGTCTTCAGGTTTTAAGGCCAGCGTCCTAACCACTAGGCCTCCACTGCCATAGAGATAGACAAACAGACAGACAGACAGACAGACAGATGGATAGATAGGTAGATGGACAGATGGATAATTAAAGTAATGCATTACTGATCAGAAGTATGAAAGAGAATTCTAAGAAAACACAATGCAGAGTGATATACAGTTTATTGAGTGAAGTCAATGGAATGATACAGTAATACAGTGGCGTACAGTAGGTATAAAACCTCCTAAGGAAGGAGAAAGAAGCTTTAAAGTTTTATACACATAGCGCCTGTCCCTGCCACTCTTTGTTTATTGCAGATACGGCGATATAGATACAGATACTCGAGTGAAATACATAACGGATATGAAATGAGTTCGAGATTCTTCGTGTTTATGAGCAAGTTTGTTGGTCTTAAAAGCCAGTACACATGCAGTAAACACTTTAAGACCGCTGTGGGTTCACTCAAGGGGCTAGATTCTGTTGCTTAGATGTTGGTGGTGTTGTGCTGTCATACGGTGTCCTGTTCTGAAACAGGCCTTTTTAAATGCAGGCTGCTTTGGTGTCCCCATCAAAGTGTGGGTTCACAGTCTTTTGGCAGCTGCAAATTACCTTGAATTGGGTCTGTGGTTACCATGACATGGGCTTTTAATTTATGTTCCTTTCCCCAAAACACATCGCTGGCTCTTTAGATGTCAGGCACTGAATCAATGCGAGGATCTGTTAGTGTTTGGCTTTAGCGGCAAACATTCATTAGTGACAAACATTTCGGACAGACACAGAGTGGAGAGTTTTAATGACCAGATGTCAGGGCTGATTTTGAGCTGCTGTGATCAGTCAGTGAAAAGTTCAGACGATGTTGAGCTGAGGCATTGTTTAGCTGCCCAGGGCACTTGGGCTGAAAGACGGAGAGGCCTGGAGCGTGTGTGTATGAAATCCAGCTCCTGGGGGGGGGGGGTCTCCTGCTGCTCTAAACAATCTCCCAGAAGAAATCAAGGCATGAGATATTGGCTTGCTTACAAAAGACTGACCAGAAGTCATGTGCTTACCATACAAAACATCCTCACAGGTTGCAGGAGTTAAAGCAATAGTTTGGCCCAAAACACCAATGTTGCTAACAGTGAATGAAATTTTATAGCGACATTAGCATTACTACTATATCTTGATGCTAACTTAAGACTTCTAGCCTTCACTGAGTTTTACCCACATTTGTTTGTTTGGTAAGGCCCATTTTTTACCAGAACAACAAACAAACATACAAAAACATCCAGCCACCCAGACAATATTGACAAAATTATGCAGGTAAGTTTATTAATAATTCAGTATTTCATAAATTAATCATAAAAGACTAAAAGTAGTTACATTTCATGATTTCATTCAATAATAGCAGGCATTGAAAAAGTAAATTGCGGTAAATTAAATTAATATGTACAGGAAATACTGAAAAAATTCCATTATTTTGCATATTTGCATACTAAATGCTTTGATATAACTATGCAAAATGTTTTATAAGACATGGCGAATGTGAGAACAGGATGATGATTTATTTATTAGAGAATTTGCATCACCCATGTGAAAAAGTAATCACCCCTAAACTGGTTGTGCCAGCTTTAGCAGCAACAACTGCAACCTAACACACCTACTAAGACTCCCCCACACTGAGAGAGTGAAGGCCAGCACATGCACGTGATTCCAGCCACCACAGCTTTTTGAACTGCTGCTAAATCAACGTCATTTAACAGCATAACACTCTTAGCGGAGAGCGGAACTAATAATTCAGCTATATCAGCTGAATTATTCTGTCTGTGCTTAGTAGAATCACCTTGAATGATTTGGGGGGGGGGATCCTACCCACCCAGAGAGAGCAAAGCCAATGTTGCTCTTTTAGACTCTGCACCACCAGGAATCAAACTTTCAATCTCCCAATGGTAGGACCAACAGTTAGACAGACAGGAGCCCCTCGCACCTTAACGCTGTAACTGGAGGTCAGCCTTTCAAATCCCTGTGAAGGAATATTGACCATCACGTCTCTTCAGAGTTGCTTTAATTCAATGACATTGGAGGGATTTCCAACATGAACTACCCATTTAAGGTCCTGCTAGAATCTCAGTGGGGTTCAGGTCAGGGCTTTAATGAGGCTGCTCCAAACTAAGTAAGGGTATCTTATATGGGTGAATTGCCCCATCAATCTCTGCCAATGTTCTGACCTCATAATCTCTGGAATCGTACAACCATCCATTCATTCGTTCATTTTGCTTCTAACATTTTGGGCATGGGGAAGCTGGAGCTAATCTCAGCTGACTACGGGCCCAGGCGGGGGACAGCCAAGACACGAGGCCAACCCATCACAGGGCAACACAGAGACAGACAACCACTCACACACACACCTATGGGCAATTTAGAGAATCCAGTCAACCTATTGGAAGCCAGTGGGAGGAAACCGGAGCACAGCTATACATTGCAGCCCCAATTCAACAATGGAAAAAGATCCTTTTAATACATATGTAATTCACAAATACTGCACAGTGCAAAAGCAGGCTGGAGTCAGGACTGCCACTAAATATATTTAAGCCTTATAGGATATTATAAGGCCTGGTCTAATTAGAGCAGACCTTTTTTGTGGTGTCCACAAAGCCTGCTATGGTTAAAATGCACTCTGTTGGCCTGACTGTCACATTAATATTGCCTTATTGTTACATAATGCCAGGTCACATAGAAGCATTTCATTTTAAAAACCTCTAGTAAATTTCAGACCATTTGGGAAGCTTTACCTGGTTTTGTCTTTATCAGTTCAAATACATTTGCTAGGCCCTTCAATCCCCACTGCTTTCTTATATGAACCCTTTGTGCACCCTGTGTAGAAACACCAGACGTTTTCATTCAGAACTTTAAGTTGGGGTGGAACATTGGAACGGAAACTTCCTTGGAAAAAAACAGATATAAAAGTTTCGCTTCCAAATCCCACCTCTGAACATTTCAGAAACTGGACAAGCTGTCGGCCTAAGACAGCCTGGTCTGACCTCTGCCCTCTCTCTCCTGCTTTAGAGGACGATACTGGAGCAGTGATCGTGCAGACAGCTCCAGGTAAAGTGGTCACGCACCGGGGAGGTACCATTACACTTCCCTGCCGCTTCCGCCATGAGCCCGAGAGTGTCGATCCAGCCCGCATTCGCATCAAATGGACCAAAGTGACCGACACCTTTCAGTTTGAGGATGTGTTCGTGGCTCTGGGCCGGCAGCAGCGCGTGTTCGGCCCATACCGGGGGCGTGTGGCCCTGGAGCAGGCCGGACCGGGAGACGCATCAGTGATCATCCACAATGTCACCCTGCAGGACTATGGCCGCTACGAATGTGAGGTCACCAACGATATGGAGGATGACACAGGATTCGTCAGTCTGGACCTTGAAGGTTTGGGCTATAACGACATTCAAGACCTGTCCAAAAACATTACATATCTACTAAGCTGGAGTTAAGACTAATACAGCTAAATAACCCTGCATCAGAAACCATATAAACTAGTTTGTTTGAAATTTCTTAACTCAAGTTTCAAGCAAGTGTATGGTGATGAAGGCATGCAGTTTGCACAATGCTAAACCATCTTCTATGTGCTTCCATTACTTGCTAGCTACATTAGCTTTGTAGCTATAGCATAAAAATGAAGAACGTTATACCCCAAATTGGCTATAGAACAAAAGTGGCAAAAAAACTCAAAAAACTGCACATTTGATTTGTCTAAAAAAAATTATGTTAATTTGAAAACCTTACCTTCATACTTTATGGTACTTGTCATACAGTGGGTTCGGAAAGTATTCAGACCCCCTTAAATTTTTCACTTTTTGTCATATTGCAGCCATTTGCTCAAATCATTTAAATTATTTTTTTCCCTCATTAATGTACACACAGCAGCCCATATTGACAGACAAAAAAATTATTTTTGAAATTGTTGCAGATTTATTAAAAAAGAAAAACTGAAATCTCTTTTTTTTGTCTGTCATTATGGGGTGCTGTGTGTACATTAATGAGGGAAAAAATGAATTTAAAAGATTTTAGCAAATGGCTGCAATATGACAAAAAGTGAAAAATTGAAAGGGGTCTGAATACTTTCCGTACCCACTGTATATAAAAATTCTATTTTGTATTTTCTCCTTAATTACAATTTATTTGCCGACTTTAACATAATGTAAATAATAATAAAGTGCCATTAATTTTACAGCCGCCACATACAGTAATGTATGAGTTTGTTGTTTCCACCAATATGAAAACAGTGGAAGTGCGTTCGGCGCAGAGGATGTGTATTTATTTTCACTTGTAACATAGTTTGACCGAGGATGTTCAATTGTTTGCATGTGCTCTATACTGCAGTTAAAATGACACAAGTTTAACTCAACTGTAAAATCTACAGGTGTTGTCTTCCCATACTACCTTCAGCTGGGCCGCTACAAGCTGAACTACCATGAGGCGGAAGAGGCATGTAAGCAGCAGGACGCCATCCTGGCCTCCCATGCCCAGCTGCACAAGGCCTGGTTGGAGGGGCTGGACTGGTGTAACGCGGGCTGGCTGGAGGACGGCTCGGTGCAGTACCCCATCTCTCACCCACGAGATCAGTGTGGCCGCAAGGACACTCCCGCCGGTGTCCGCAACTACGGCTACCGGCACAAAGAGGATGAGCGCTATGACGCCTTCTGCTTCACCTCAAAGCTCAATGGTGAGGACAGACCACCAGGAAGTAGAAATGTTACAATGGGTTAAATGGTTAATAGGTTGACTGAGTAACTAAGCAGGAATTCCTTTATTTTACAAAGGGCCAAAGCCAAAATAGGGTTTTTTTCACTGCAGGGTACTTTCTGAGCAGGCCTCCAAACTGATTTGAGGAACCATTAAGCTCACCAGTTCACTGTTGTGGTAACGTGTCACTGTAAAATGTTACTGCTTCAAGAATTAAACTCATTTTGTGATGTTTTGATGGTTGGAAGTAAGCGCGAGTTGGATGAAGTTTAAACGAAATCTTTAATGAACACAATATGCAAAAAGCAAACACTGAGAAAACTAAAGATAACTACGAATGACTACAGAGCGATAATTACGGGAAGGATAACCGAGAACTGATGCTGACTGAGGAGACGCAAGAGCTTAAATAGAAAAGTCTATCTTAAATAGATAGACAAAAACACAGAACACCTGGGCATAGGCGGAGACAAGAAACAAGGGGCTGGACAAAGGCGGGGCAAGAACATACACACAATGACAGAAGCACATGGCAAACCAAAACAAAGACATACAGAAAGATGTGGCATGTCGAATCTGTTTGTACTAAACAGAAATGGTTCATTTGTGTTCCATCTTCAGCGTTCCACACACCCTCTCCACTCAATAACTGGTTAGAATAATGCAACAGTAAAGTCTGTACAGTCTGGCTGTGTGTTAATTGAACATATTAAAATAACAGTAAAATACAAACCATCCTTTTATATAGTACAGTAATAATCTTACTAACCAATTGACTGCATTTAAAAAAAGGTTTCACTCTGGACGTTGAAAATGATTTGGTTCCTGTTGTCGTTCCTGTTAAAAATGTTCATTTTCCTTATATGACCATTTCTATCCCCTACATTTCACCTCAGACTAAAGACGGTGGCCCACTGTGATGTTGAAGGACCTTGCGCAGGTGGATGAGGGTCAGCTTGTGTTAACTCTGCTCGTACTGAAAGGGCTGGAGGGCCCCCCACTTCTGCTTTCATCACCACTCCTTTGATTTGAGAGTGGTGGTCCCCATGCCAGCAAAGTCCAGGTTGTGGGCAGATGCTGATTAAAGAGCCTGCAGAAACAGTGCTCGCAGCACCACGCGCTCAACGTACCGATGACAGAATGATGCATCTGCTACAGCAGAATTCTCCAAATCAAATTTTAGGGGGAAATGTGATTTATTAGGGTGGCTGGGGTGCAGAGTCAGATCGTGACTGTGCAGGAATAATGGATGTAAACTCAGAGGAGAGCCAAATTCATTTTGTCCTTTTTTTGGGTGAAGTATGTTCGTATGTGTGTAAGTGCTGTAATATTAAATGGCTGTATCACTCCATTACAGTTCTCCAGGTCTACTTGCAATACAGGAAGCTAACAAGCTTTTCATTATGTCCTCAAATGAGTTATTACAAAGCACATTCTGTCCTGAATCACGCACAGCCAGGGCAATTGTGGCTAGTGCTATGGACAGTGACCAGCTGGAGGACCTTTACAGAATGGCCCTCAGGGAAATATGAGACAATATTCTTCCTAGCAGCCGGGGGCCATATCAGCAAGCAGAACATTGGCTGGTGAGCTCGGAGATGTGAAGAGTTAGAGGTCTTTATAGTAGAGAAAATCAGTTTTTCTCTTCCATCTCAGGTATAAACACAGCCCTGCCTGCAGAACAAAAGAAAAAAGCATTTTGTTTCATTGTGGTACAAGCGGTCTCTGCAATCAAGATCCCATTTCTGAAATCCTGTGCCATGAAAAGTCACTTTCTGACAGTATGAAGTAAACAGAAGTGTTTTATAACTGCTTTGATGGAGTGCTCTCGCTTTGCTTGGCTGGAGATGCGTTTTCTGGCCGGTGCTGTTCGGCATGATAGGAAATTCCACATTTGGATTCTGCTGTATCTGGCAAGGATAGCATGGAGAACTGTAATCTCTTCAAGGTCTTTTCCATTTACTGTCCCTTTTTCTGTGTTTGTGTGTCTATTTTAGGCCAGGTTTACTTCCTTAAACGCTTCAAGAAGGTCAGTTACCCCGAGGCTGTGAAGGCTTGCCAGCGTGACGGTTCCATGGTGGCTAAAGTGGGCCAGCTCTATGCTGCCTGGAAGTTCCAACTGCTGGACCGCTGTGAGGCAGGCTGGATAGAGGACGGCAGCGTCCGCTACCCCATTGTCAACCCCCGTGCCCGATGCGGGGGCTCTGAGCCTGGCGTCCGAAACCTTGGTTTCCCTGACAAGAAGTTCCGTCTTTATGGGGTCTACTGCTTCCGCAAGAATTCCAGCAGCCCTGAAGCCCAGACCACCCAGGCCCCAATCAAAACCACCACAAAGTTCACCAACAGCACCAGGAGTATTTAGGACCCATGCATTTCAGAGTAGCTGCATCACTAGCACCATGGCTTCCGCAGCTTAGCCAGCATGACTGACAGATCAGCAGTTAACAACCGCGGCCAGGCTAGCACTGAACCCCGGGTGTGATTGTGCCTATGCTATTTCACTCCCTCATCTGAAATGAAATGTCAGTCATGACTAAAGAGAGCAGTATAGCTAGCGCTTTCTTTGTGAAGCCTCGCCAGCCCTGAGCTGAACACCGCACAACTTGTTCGCTTGTTTCTTTAGGGGATTTCGTATGTAGGCTAGCATGGAGGGCTGATGAGGACTGGGGTTTGGATTTTCCTGTTTTGTTTATTCATTGCATCAAGTAGAAAATTGTGTCGGAGGGAAGCCCAGGCGCCATGCTAATTAGCACACAGGCGAGTCGTAGCGTTAATTTAGCACACCTCGTAATGAATGCGGCACATTAGGCAACGGCCTTGCTGGCCTGGTGACGATGGAGAGAGAAGGGATAGCCAGAGCTCCATCAAGTCGCAAGCATGAGCTCGGCTTGGCACAGCATGGCTTGCTCTATGATTGGCACTTTTAGTAGCAGAATTAGACCTGCCAGTTACTGTGTGCACTATGACTGAGTGTAGACATAAGCATCTTTTACAACGATCATTTAGACGATCTTAATATTCTAAAAGCAATAACTAGCTAAGCATGTTTTTGGTAGCTGACTTTTCCAGCGAATGCCTTTCATAATGCTGCTGCTTTACTACCTCATCAGTGGTCAACAATTGAACTGTTCCTTCAGATGTGATGTGACACAATGTTATCTTCAGTACTGCATTTTAGATTAAAGTGATTTACCTGTTTGTGTTTGTTCCTTGTCTGCTCCTAGACAACTGCACATAAACAGGCTGAACTTCTGTAATGAGGAGAGAGAAAAAAGGTTACTGATTGCTGACAGCGGCTCATTGTGTATCTGGCAAATTGCATAGATTTTTTTTTTGAAAGCAACAAAATTGTGTGCATTGTCTACCTTTCTGGAATACATCTGAGAGCATGTGTTTGCTGACAGGGCTCATAAAAGAAATCAATAGATCGGTTTTGAGCAGATACAATGTTTCCATTTGTGCGTTCCATCCCCTACATAACGTTCCTAAAACGGAATGAAAAAACGGTTAATTTCATTCTTTTCACATCGGCGCTACAGCTAATAAATAGTAGGGTTGGGAAGCTTTTAGACCCAGCAGCTGCATTTGCACTGATAAGGACTTCGCCAGTAAATTGCTTCAGTATAATCCTATGAAATAGTCCATCGTTAATCTGAGGTTATCATCTAAATGAAATGCTCTCTATATGCAGCGGAGTTGCATTGGGTAACATTACCTCAATGGGGTGAAATGCATTGCTGCATTTTTTCGTGCCAGCACATTGAATTCTAACCACAACCAGCCTTCGTGGTCACCAAAATGAAAATTTGGCTTTGACCACAGTATGTGGTCTAATGTTCTATGTGTGGGTGTGGGCTTTGAAACATTGACCAGGGAGGGGGGTCATTTTGTCAGCCTCTCAGTCCCGGGGCACTTGTATGGAAATTAAAGCGGCTAGATTATATTTTGCAGAGTTAACATTTTTGTCACTTTGATAGGAAGGGCCATCCCCTCTCAAATCGCCTACTGCATATTAGGCTTTTCAGCGTA
>JBBPDA010000039.1:10359625-10373787 GCA_037974385.1 Arnoldichthys spilopterus
CTAAGCAATCTTCCAAAACTGGGAGAACCACTACTCTCAAAGAAAACACTCTGACCTACCCAGAATGACCACTTAGTTAAGATAATGTTTTACAAACAGCGAACCGAAGTCAAAAGTCAAGAAACTGCCTCAAAATATGAAAGAACGTGATAGCAAAACGAGTCATTCCGTTTTAAGAGTGAAACTGTCGCAATGTTTTTAAAACTGTGAAATAAAGCTCAGTGCTGTTATTTATACTTTAGTACCAAACCGCCAACTCCGCTACTGTTTATGTAAAAGTACTGTACATGAGCTTAGAAAGTTTTCAACACTGAAGATATGAACAAACTCCCTTGACTAGGCTCATGGCAGATACGCTGAAATGATATGAAGCAGGCCGAGAAATGAACAGATAAACAGAGTGGACTTGACAAAAGAATGAAAACCGTTAGTCCGTGTAGGGTCTAGCAGTGCCCTCCTGACCAAAGGGTGGAGGTGGAAAAGGGCAAATGCAAGGCGAAAGGGAACAGAACGCTTCAAAGGAAGAAGGAGCAAGGAGAACTTCATTTGGAGACGGAGGCAAAGGGGGTTTGTTTTTGGTTAGAAATGGCCATGACCCTCCTGTCCACCCCGATGGCCCCCTGAACCGTGCTTCTTGTGCTTTCTGCGCTCGTGATGAGACTTGTGATGGTGGCGCCGGTAGCGATGGGATCTCCGAGCTGTAGAGAGAGTTGAAAAGGAAAAACAAATGAGCGACTAGCCATCTAATAGCAATAGCACTGTTCTGCTCTAGCCTATGATCTTCAAAAGGGTCGCTTTCCTAACAAAGAAACTAAAACATCACATGTACACAGTTTTTCCCTTGCCTGCTTGCCTCAAACATTAATAAGATGTCTTCAGCCTTGCACTGAAACTAGTGGAACAAGTAGGGGTGGATAATGAATCGATCTGTATCAATGCATCGACTAAAACTGTGCATGATCCAAAGTATCGATGTGACATAAAAACTGTGTTCATTTCACAATTAATTCTCCTTCATTTTACTGTGAGCAGTGTTTTGTGCTGAGAAACTGCTTTGGGTCATTACTACACTGCTGTATTCGACCTTTAATAATAAAATAACATTTTAAAATGATTTGATTATATATTTGACCTTTAATACTAATAAAGTGCATTTTATGGAAATGTAGGAGATTGTGATTTAAAATCTGATTTCAATTTCGATTTGACTGAAATGTCATCATATTTCATACTGACTGCAGTATCGAACCGAATCCACCAAATCACATCAAGCTGAATCACCTCTAACTGAATCACAATGATTGGATCACTGGCTAAAATAATCGATGTAGGATCAAGTCGTGATGAACCTTGTGATTTAAACTCATGGTAGCAAACAAGTAAGGAGAGCTTACAGCCCAAAATTTTGCCTCAAGCTAACGGCAGGCATTGAACAATCTGCAGCATTAAATGTATTTTAAGGCCACAAAACAGTAAACTATTGCATGAAATAGTTAAGAGTATGTTACTTGAAGCTTAAGACATGTTTTATTTACATTTACATTTACATTTATTCATTTGGCTGAGGTTTTTATCCAAAGCGACTTCCAGGACAGAAGAAACAATCAAGCATTTGCGCTGCATAGGGCAACACTGAAGGTGGTGCTACAAGGAAGACCAACGCATTTCTTGTAACTGTAAAATAAATAACAGGCGCAGCTACTATAATACATACATATGCCAAGTGCTTACAGTGAGTACAGACAGCAGCTACTAGAATAAATGCAATATCGGTGCAATATCACTATCACTAATAATGTTTCTGGTACAATATCACTTAAAAAAATCCTATAAAAAAAAGACTTTAGTTACTTAAGACTGGATTTTGTGTGTATATAGTTAGATTTTATTATTTTATAGTTTTATTTTATGTATATAAAGTCAGTATGTAAATGTAAATATATATATATACACCTGTATTGTGCAGTTGCTGTAACAAGTACATTTCATCGATAGGGGATTAATAAAATTCTATTCTATTTTATTCTAACTTTACTTGCCATGTTTCTGACACTGAATGAAAATCTGTACTGGTCGAAGCATTGACAAAATTCAGGCTTTCAGATAGATGCCATGACTATTTCAGCAATGTCTTGTACTTTTGTCCATTATTGTATATGTCGTACAGGATCAGAAGCCACACAAGCAAATCCACGCAAATGTACGACACTTTATTCAGTTCAGCTGACGTACAAGCATGATCTTACTTCTCCAGTGCAAAAGAAGCCATCTCTAGACATCAATCACGTCTTCGCCAGTTGACTGTGTTTGAGGGAAGGGGAAAGCTGTGTACATCTCATTTTCTGCTGAACTATTCCTTTAAAAGCGTTTACTGAACAGTTCTGCATGAGAATTAAACCTAAGCAAAATGTGGCGCAGTCACTCACACTTTGTGCAGATGATTTTGGGACGGTCCCATTTGCCATTGGCGCGGCACTTGGCTGTGGGGATGTGGCGCTGGAGGAATCCGTCCGCACACTGATAGCGCACCACAGAGTGGATGTCGTAGTGTGAGCGCTTACGGCCGATCAGGAAAGCGTTCTCCACTAGAGGAGGGTTGCCACACAGCACTGCAGAGACAGAGTCAGTGAACAGGATAAACCATTTCAGTCCTGGCAAAACATAAACTGGACTGATTCATGTCATTACAGACCGTGTGGGATGTGTTACACTCATCTGCTGCAGAGTTACTTGACCCAATGTCCACTGGGCAATGTGGTCAAATCATGAGGTGGAGATGAACAAGATTCATATGAAAGTTAGAGTCAGATTTTGTGGCGCACACACACACACACACACACACACACACACACACACACACACACACACAGTTAACACTGAGCAGTGAATTTATATTAAACCCATTTGTGACACCTGTGAACATACACAGCAGGAGCAGGAGCAGTGGGCTGCACAACTGGACCCAGGGGGCAGCTAGGGGATTAAGTGTTTACCCAAGGGCGTTTTAGCCATAGATGTGGGTGAGGGAAGCACTGTTTACTCACTCACCCCTCCCACATTTTCCACATTTGAACCAGAGGTCCTACAGACATAAGCCATGTTTTTCAACCATTAGGCTACAGGTGCCCCCTATTTATGTCCAGATTATATTTGGTGACAATATAGTTTGTTCAGTGAAAACACTGTATTTATGTAATGTAAATACTGTTATTAGTGCATTTATATTAAATGTCTTAGTAATAAACAGAGCAATGGACACTGTGCAAATGCAGCTATGCTAACAGGTGGCTACTGACTTGATTCACTATTAGCTATGTTGGCATGTTTGGACAAGCTGTCCTTATAAGAGGGAATTCCACTGATTATTACAAATAAAAGTCACTGGTTTGAAGCAAAATGCTCCATTACAGTGAGACTTTCTTATAGGAAACAGATATTTGAAGCAATTAAAGCCTTTAAAAGCTACATCACAGAAAACCATTACACGAAAACTTTTGAGATAAAGTTTTTGATAATTTATGGTGGAGGAGTTAAAGAGTCCTTAAAGAGACCTTACCACTGTTTTACCAAGATCAACATCACCTGTAAAAAACCGATGAGGACACATATTGGTTCATTGGTAGTTTTGGATTGTAAATGAATGTATTTGGCTGTATTTGGCTTGTAGACCATGACCCCTCGCTCCTAATACCACAGCTATAAAGAAATCAGTGTTGGCAAGTTTCTCTACAAGGAACCACGTCACATTAAGGCGCAATTTGCTTATATCTCAAAAATCAGTAGCAATTGCCCTTTAATGTCTTGCCGAGGGACGTGCACGTTCAATAAGGTCTTGCTGCAGTTCACTTCTCTTTCCATAGATGGCAGTCTTGGAGCTTACACTTGGGTGTCTTTCCTCTGAGACTGCAACTTAAAACTGAATCGAGTCTGTTCCTTTGCTATGTTGAGATATGAAGTGCCAGAGGGAACCAATTTGTGCACAGGCACCTATGCTAACAGGCTCTGGTTATTTCCTGACCTCCTTGTAGCAAAACAGCTGTTCTCCAAACATCGTCCCCCTGATCACTTTGAGCACTGAAGGCTCACCGAGATGAAGGACCTCTTTGCGTTTATGCCTGGCTGAATTTCTAGCCTTCCAAATTTCAGCTGTTCCCATAGCGATTAGCCTGTCTTTATCAACCCCTGCCAGCTAAGCGGTGGCCATCAAGGCCACAACAGGATTTTCCACCACATCTGGAAGCAAAACACCACTGTTGACAACAACCAAGGTTGTCGGTTTTGCTAAATTAATCAGATACTTTGTAAGGGGTAACAGATCTCATGCTGTATCATGAAAGTCTCTTTTGACATGTGTCATCCTGTGGCTCCACAAGGCTCCCAGCGCTTCTTTGTGTGAACTGCGCTCCATTGTGGCAAGGAATGCAGCCAAATGTCATCCTGAAAAGTCACACTGGCATACTGCCACACAAAGGAGCGGATCAATATCGCAGGAGCCAAAGATAACGAAGAGTTTCCACATCTCGCCATTCAGCAAAAGCGCATTCCTCATTTCCTCCCACTACCTGGCCTGTTGACGCTGTATAAATCACACATGCACAGGCGGTTTATTTCACTAGTGCTGCTCTTGTTGCCTTTTCCCTGATTGTTGCTCATGAATTGAACTGGGAAGCAATTTCCCAGCTGAAAGTCAGTGCATTGATGGTAGAAGTGACAGGAAAAGTAGTCCACAATACAGCGTGTGGCGTTATCGACTGATCAGTGCTCGCAGATCCAGGGAAAACACTTTGGGATGCCTCCAGCAGCCTTCATATTACTGACAAAGCTGCTCGACTGATTTAATATTGCACGCACAGGTAGGTCATACTTTTACTGACTCAGCATTTAGCACTTCCCAAGGGCTTTGCTTCAACACACAGCTACATGCAGCACAAAGCGCAGGCCATCTGTATATGGAGTGTGCATACAGTGTGTACACGAACCACAGATGTAGTCGATCAGAAAAGACATGTTTGGAGTCCAAATGTGGCTGCTCTAGTTTAAAACTGCAGCCGTGAACAATGTTGTTTCTGTTGTCATCGAAACTTGATGCTCAAAGCTCAAACCATTATGCATCTATTTAGCTGCTGCACATGTAGGATACAGTAGACTACATCCACAAGTCTGCATCACCTTAATGAATGTGGTATATTGGATGGGGTATGGAAATGGTTGGGAGATGACTAAACTAACCAGCCGCATTTATTGTTTCTGTCTGTTGTTTATTGTTTACTCTTATATACCTTATTGTCTTTTGGGTTTACAGGTTTGTCAGGGTTGGTTATAGTGAGTAACTTAGCCAGTAGTATTTTAGTAGAATGACAGCTGTTGACGGGCTTAGCCCTACAGATAGAAGAACAGACATGGACTACACAGCACTGTTGTGTGTCGCTCTGGATAAGAGCATCTGCTAAATGCTGTAAATGTAAATGTAAATGTTTGTGGTGTATTTCTGTGGAACTACAGTAAATGTGATTTTTTTTTGTCATTATGAACACAGCCCATCACACAAAGTCCACCACAATATGATCTCTGCATTGAATCCATCACATGTGGAGCAGCTATCAACAGGGCCCATGGAGCAGTGTAGCAGGAAGGTAACGTGCCTAAGGGTACCTTAATGCTGGCCTGGGACTTGTACCTGTGACCCTCCAATCACAAGGGCAGGTCCAACTGCTCAGCAATGAAAGAAGCAACATTTGGAAACTATAAATGGATTGGGTGGTCAACTACGTCTGGGATAAGTGGAAGAATGTAAACACACTGGCATATTGACAACCCTTATAATGTGCATTCATGTATTTTAAGGTGCACCCCAATACCTGACACAGGTGTTCAGTTGTGAACACAACTTGTATAATCCCCTTAGAAAAACAATGACCAACTGGACTGGACATGGAGGAGCTGCAGAAGAGCCTAAGATCGGTACCCCCAATGACAGGCATTGGCTTAACTCAGGGGAGTCCAATTCAGGTCCTGGAGGGCCAACAGAGTTTGGTCATTTCCCTGCTCAAACACACCTGGTTCGGGTCATTTGTTCATTTCCAGGTGTAGTGAGTGTTTGAGGAGGGGAACTACCAAACTGTGCTGGACACTGGCCCTGCTTAAGGCAGAGAAAGCTCACCGGCACCTGTGGAACTGCATTCTGAGGAGTCTCTGGAGCAACATCCAACACCTTTGGGATAAGCTAGGAAAGCATTTGTGATCCAGAATTAATCATCCATCATCAGTACCTGACCTGACTAAATCTCTTGTGGCTGAATGCAATCAAATCCTCACAGCGATATCCAACAAGTTTAAACCTTCCCAGAGGACTAGAGGCTGTTCCTGCAGCAAAGAGTGGGTTCAGTAGAAACGTTGGATAAGCAGGTGTCTACAGACTCTTGGATTAAAAAGTGTATATTTGCAAGGAAAAGAATCTGCTATGTTGGCCCAACTCCTAGACTGCTTTGGTGTTGCTCACATCTAGCTTAAATATTTTATTCAAGGGAAAAAAAAAAACAGAAAGAAATGAATTGAGTCCAACAAACCTCACTTCCTATGCTGACAGATGCTGAATGTACTGAGAAAATCCACTGCAGTTCTACAGGGAACTCAGTGCTGGAGGAGGTTTGGACCTACTACAAGTTTCGAGCCTGGTTGCTTGTAATTCTGCCTCTTATAATGAAGTGACAAAGCTTATACGTAAGTATGGGTTTAGGCTCCTCTACCCACCTCTGACTGAAAAACAATAGTTGGTTTGACACATCCATGTGGAACCGAACCAAAAGCACTTGTCCAAGTTGTGCCCTCCACACTGCTATTTCAGGTTGTTCTGCATAGATTTTCAGACATCCTACTGTCCCTTTCATTATGCATTTCCAGTCAACAGGAACTAAACTGGAATATTCAGCACCTCCAAAAACTCAGCTGTCAAACTCCTGAACTTTGCAGACAACACCACCGTCATTGGACTCATTCAGGATGGTGATGAGTCTGCTTAACGACAGGAAGTCGAGCGGCTGGTACTCTGGTGCAGTCAGCACAACCTGGAGCTGAACAAGCTCAAGACTGTAATAATTATCCTTGAGGTTAAAAAGAACCAGTGACTGTAGCTCTTACATAAGAATTGTGTTGAAAATCAGTTGAATGAGCTTTGTAAGGTCATCACATCATCATGTGATTTCTAGCAGGAGTCATCGCAAACCCCACTCGTACAGTGTTCAGAGAAACAGCATGATAATGCAGACTCAAATGACTTCTTGCACAGAACTGAACTCCGATTAAAAGCAATAACAGCAGACCTTGAAGAACGTTTCAGCTTTGGCCTTATGTGAAGAAGCTTGAATCTGAAAAGGCTGCTCTGAAAACTTTGGTAATTTTGGTTCTTTTAGACTAAATGCCCATTTTTTTCCCAACAGAAATGTCACAGTGACAATTACTCCAGACACGTAATTGGATGACTGTGGGTGTGTTAAGTTATTTTCTAGTACAAGTGGTCTCTCCAGGAGGTTAGAACATTGGACTAAAGGTCACATCTAATAAGCATTAAAAACATTTTATGCTTTTTTACAGTGTCAGCTGTACAAGTACAGTTCACTAGTTTTTTAATTAATTACATGAAAATTGATCTCAAAAGAAAGCAGAAAGCATTTTAATGCCACTTTTTTATCAGACACATATTTCCCTTAGCTCCTCGGTTCCAGTGAAAAGAAGGAAGTCAGCATGCCGTGATAGAGCAATAGGTGTTGATAGAAGCAACGGGGCCTGTCAGTAATCAAGGGCTAAAGGTGTGTAAGTGAGTGATATGTCAGTGTGAACACACCACAGCACTGCAACAAAATGTGATGGACTGTACCTTTCTCACAGGTACCTCAGTGGTACTTGTACTGGTCTAGGATTTGAACCAGCGACCTTAAGATCTCAGGTGCAACTCCCTAACCATTACACCACCACTGTGGTGGCCCAGTGGTTAGGACGCCGGCTCTTGGGACCTGAAGGTCGGAAGTTCGAGTCCCGGCTAGGGCACTACTGAGGTTCCCTTGAGCAAGGTACCGTCCCGCTACACTGCTCCCCGGGCGCTGGTGATAGCTGCCCACTGCTCCACGTGTGCATGTGTGATGGGTTAAATGCAGAGGTCACGTTTTGTTGTGGTGCTTGAGTGTGTTCACAATGACAAATAGTCACCTTCACTTCATTGCCACTCTGTGTAGCTGGATGTAGTCGTCTAGTTCTGAAGAACAGATATGGGCGGACAGCGAAAAGCATATACAGTGGTGGGAAAACGTTTTTCCATGTTTAGGGAGTAACTGGTAATAAGCTGATACACGCTTGATCTGTATTCCACCTTAAACCTTGCCAGTCAGAAGTTTCATCTTGCCATTCTGTTCCAGTTTACGTTTAATTACATAGGGAGTCACAGTGAATTACATTGTCAGAGATTTGCAGTAATCGTCTGTATTCCTGAGGCACAGAGAGGGACACTGTGGGAGATCAAGGTCCTTGCCAAACACCTTAAACAGTTAAACAGTAAGGGCAGTTGTGGTCTAATGGTTTAGAGAAATGGGTTTGTGACCGAAGGGTCACTGGTTCGATTTCCTGACCCAGCCAGCAGGCTGAAGTATCCTTGGGCAAGGCACCAAACCCCCAACCCCTCCCCAGGTGTCCAACCCCTCAGGCTATGTGTGCTGTGTGCTCACTACCTCAGATGGATAAAACAGAACTACACTACAGTGCAATAATGTAAGTAGAAAATACTGTAAAATTCTGTAAACAGCTGGATTGCAGCAATATGCTGTTACTTTAACCTGCAGTATTAGTACTGTAAATGAACAGTACTCTACTGGAGAAATGGCCTCCATTTAATTATTGGATTTTTTCTTTTTACAGTAAATGATGTAAAAATGATTAATGTCTATATCATTTTTTGCCATCCTAGGATTAACACAACAAACCAATTGCTTAACTGGGACTTAGCAGTTTACACTTTTAAGTAGTCTCCTATTCCTCCATCCTGGTCTGTTGTGGAAAAAAGCTACTTTACAATGACCATCCTTTAGGGTTTTCTACATTCCTGCGTAAATATGACCTAAAACATCATCAGATTCACCACAAGGTGCATATACCCATCCATTTTGACACAGATATGTAATATTGGATCATTTCCTCACTAAATAAATGACGAAGTATAATAGTTTTGTCTCGTTTGTTTAACGGGGTTCTCTTTTTCTGTTTTTAGGATTTGTTTGAAAATCAGTTGACGTTTTAAGTGCAGAAATATAGAAAAACTTAAAAGGTTCTCAAACCTCCAGGTAGCAATGTAAACACAGCCCTGTTGTGAGAAAAAGCTGGAGTGAGTGACAGCATGCCACTGCAACAAAAATAATCAGTTAGTGAAAAATACAGAACTTTTTTTTTTTTTTGCAGAAAGTTGGAGCATGACTAAGGACATGCTGAGTGAAGGACAGTGTAATAGCCTACACCAGACACAGAGACAGGTGGTAGAGGTGATGGTAAATCTGTCCCAGCTGGCTGGGGAGTCTCAGAGTGATCCCTCTTGCAGCCCTGTTACAGAAGCAGCAGAACACTCGGAAGAGGCCGTCACTCAGTATGCAGTATTAGCGCTTGTGTTTGTGTTTAGCAATGCACTGAATTCTACAGAGGGATAAAACCTATGTAACATGATGTGTAATCTACATGCAGTATGCTGAGCCTTAGGGTTACGAATACACATCCCAGTTCCCCAATCAGCCTTGGCTTTGAAGCCCTCTGCTGGGGAGGCCGCTGATGACCTACACAAGTGCATGCTGGGACATGCTAATCATGCTAAGCATGAAGGTGATTTCTTGATTCATCTTTTCTTGTGATTACAGCCTGAAATATTCGACCCAACCTGTGATTGGACCACCAACCCCTCACAAGAACACCCACTGATAACTCTTTATCTTGCACAAATTAGCTGCATCTAGAAGAGAAATGCATGATTTTTTTAAAGGCCACAGCTTTTCAAACCGTGCTAACGTAAGACAGAGATGAGGATTTAAGGTGGAAGGAAGAACACAAGGTTGCATCCATGTCAAATTTGTAGCAAAAGATTTTAAACACTACAATCATTATGAAAAAAGGTGTGGTAGGGTGATGTACATCAAAATATTTCAAGAAATAAGAACTGATAGCAAATCATAAGGTATTCTGTTCTATTTTTGTCCCAATAACTTTCTAATTTTGATCTTGAAATAAAATTCAGTTCTGTTTACACTTTTGTCCCAAACCACCATCCCTATCCTTTTATTGTGAAGGCACATTACCAAAGTGACTTTACCACTCTTCAGAGTATAGGTGCCACAAAAGGCTTTTCAATGCAATGTTTTGAACCTTTCTTTTAAGAATAATTTTTTGTGGCTGTGCAAGTGTAAAGATCCTCCACATGAGGGTTCTAAACTATTCTGTAATGTTTAAGAGTGAAGGCTCATGAAAGGTAAGAAAATGATACAGACCAGGTCAAGAAATTGATAATAATACACTCTTAAAGGTAAAGATAAATGGTTATTAGCTTGCATGCACGATTATAGGACAAGACTTTAAAGTGAAAGTGACTATTTGACATTGCGAACACACTCAAGCACCACAACGAAATGAGACCTCTGTATTTAACCCATCACATGTGCACACATAGATCAGGCAGCTATCAACAGCGCCCGGGGAGCAGTGTAGCGGGATGGGGAAGGGAACCTCAGTAGTGCCCGGGCCAGGCCTCAAACCTGTGACCTTCAGGTCTCAAAGGCAGCGTCCTAACCACTAGGCCTCCATTGCCTCTGATTGTCAGTCATTCAGTTATTTGATGTGAAATGATTCATTGTAGAGAAAATGACCATGACAATTTTTTACAGTGCCACATGTAGGAACCAGGGGTTGTAATGTCTACAGCGTTTTTGGGCACATCCTAATCTTTCTATTATGCAGAAATTTTGAAAAAGACATGGACTTCCCTTTTAACTGGTATAGAATCTTGACTTTAAGCTTCACTTTTCCAGGAACATTGGAAAGTGTTTTGAGAAACCAAAAGGTTTTCTTCTATGGATAAACAGAGCGCTTTTCTTATTGAATCGTTCACCTTCATTCGAGTTGTTTGTGGGAGGTTTGGCAGTGGCCAGTGAAGGAGAAGTCAGAGTTTTGGTTGTAAGTGAAAATGAGGGTCATCACCCCCCCACAGAGGAGCTCCCTCTGGGTCAAACATTGAGAGAGTCTCCCTGGTGGTGCTGGAAACGTCTCAATCTCTTCAACCTGAGAAACCCCTGAAGGCCCAGACAGGGCAGCCAAACCGGGCTGTTCCGCAGCCTCTGTCTGACACATATGCAAATTGCCAGACAAAATGAGTGTAACGAGCTCTCAGAGGAGTGAACTGGACAGGCTGTGTCATGGCCAGATGGTGGCAGGTATTTAGGGAGGACCTGAAGCTACTCCATATTATAATGAAGCTTTGAAGAACAGCCCTGCTGACAAGACGGCATCACATCTTCACCGCTACCCAGACTGACTTTCATCTGAAGAGGAGTGACAGAAGGAAAGGTGAAGTCCCTCTCTCCAGCCGCTGAGTGATTGATGCTAAAAAGTGATATGGGAGATATGATATGATAGGATATAGAATCTGATAAATCATCTAGTATATGATGAGAACAATATGCAGATGACACTGATAGAAGCTGACACCACTGTTGCAAGTTTGATGCAATCTAGACAAGAGTTCAGAGGTGCCATGATGAAGGCTCATGCTGAAACACGATGGTTTTGAATATTAATCTTCTGGCTGATATTTTTATAGCCTACTGTTATTCTATTCTGACATATAGTACGTGTGACAACTGGTGAGTCGGCATTTCAGACATTAAGATGACATTTACACAAGTTCACTGTCAAAAATTCATCTGCATTCCAGGTGCTCGGCAATGTCAATTAGTAAGTAGATTAGATTAAATATTTTGACACAAACAAATAAACTGACCAAAAATTTACAAAAAAAAAAATCTGACATATTTTCCCACTCACCCCAGATGTAACTTATCTACTATGTTTGAAGTCCAAATTTTGCTCCTTTACTTTAGAACTGCTATAAGGCTAATGTGGCTAACAAACACTAGAAGTCAATAGTCACCCAAATTGTTTCTGTAAAGACATGAATAGTGATTTACTGTGAGCTACAAAAAGAAAGAAAACTCAGGGGTTCTTGAGTGGTGCAGTGGTCTAAGCGTTGGCCCTGCTATTGGAAGGTCAGGGGTTCAATACCTATTGGTGCTAGAGGCATCCATAGCTGAGCATTCAAAGGAGCACAACTGGCCTCGCTGGGTGAGAAGGATGCCTCTCCTTCTTCCCGTCACCCAGTGCGATACTAGCCAGAAGCGGCCCATACACTGTTCCAGAGGCAGAGCCAGCAGGGGGAAGGAAGGGGTTGCCCAGGGTTGCCGCCAAAGAAGGCCCATAAATATGTCCAAAAATTCATAATAAATTCTGCTAAGTGTTAACAGCAGTGATAGAGATATGTTTATATTATATATTTTTACATTTTTGTGTAACAAGGGAACCAGCAAGAACTGGTTATTGGTGAAGAGACACAACAAGAAAGAGCTCGCTTTAACTCAGCCTTACTATAGTTTCACACACTCACTTTGTCTTTGAGTCAATTAACAGCTTCATACGCCACAAACCATAAGTAAACAGACCAGATCAAGATGAGAGGGAGAGAAAATCCAACAGAGAAAATGACCAAGAAAATAAGAGGAAATGTAAGAGGGGGGATTAGAACAGCTAATCAGGATCATCACAAATTATATCAATCTTATATTAAGATTTAATTTCAGCGAGAGAGATGAGTTGTGTTCCTGGCTCACCCACACAGTGCCTGGCGGTGTATTTTCCCTGTCCTGTGCCGCACACTGTGTTCAGAAAAATCAACCTGAAGAGGCCAAGTAGCCCCTTACCCCCTAGGGGCCATTACTGAGGTTCGCTCCCCCTTCTGTAAGAGTGTAGCTCCAACAATGCTCCGTCTCATTGAACCTGAACCCACTCTTTCATACACAATAATGTTGTTCAAGCATTTCACACCGCTTCTTCCGTTTCTGGGTCACAGGGAAGCTGGAACCAATCCCAGCTGACTACAGGCCTAAGGCAGGGTAACACCCAGGACAGGAGGCCAACCCATCGCAGGGCAACACAGACAGACAACCACTCATACACACGTTCACACCTACGGGCAATTTAGAACATCCAACCAACCTACTGCAGCCTTTGGACAGTGGGAGAAAACTGGAGAACCCGGGAACCCTGTTAATTTGTATCTTGCAGTTTTGTGTGATATCAGCATAGCAAACACTACAATTGTAATTACTAATCAACACACTTTTATCTCCAAAATACATATTGTACAGGAGAAGAAAGAAATCTTCATATTTTAAAATGGAAATAAAGGTAAAAATATTAACAGCGAACCACTGCACCACTGTGCCGCCCCGCTTCAATATCTCACTTTCATAATGTCAGAATGTACACATCAGCTTCATTTTAGTTACTGAGTAATTAATACCTAAAGCTACCGTAGGCCTGATCTACAAAGCCTTTTGTGTTAGTTACAGTTTCAAATCACACATTTTGTCTGTGTGCTGTGTAGGTGTAACAGTGACTTGATCTCTATCAATGCATCAACCAAACTAGCGCATGATCTGATGTATCGATATGATCTGAAAAATCGACGTGTGTGTTCACGCCACAATTAATTCTCCTTCATTCCGCTATGAGCAGAGTTTTGTACTGAGAAGCTGCTTTTCCTTATGACCACACTGCTGCATTCGACCTTTAATAACAAAATGTTCACATTATAATGTGTCTGCATGTGCGAGTTGATGGAAATGTAGCAGATTGTGTGAAATTCCATCATATTTCATACTGACTGCAGACCTCAGTATCAAACCGGATCAACCGAATCACATCGCACTGAACTGCATTGCTGCAAATTTTAGGATATCGAAAATGTATTGGATAAAATCATCGCGGTGGGATGAAAAAACATGTGATTTACAATCCTAGTGCTGTGAATGACAAGTGCAAGTCTAAACAGACAGTGGGTGATCTTGTGTGTGTGGTTGATTAGATGTTTC
>JBBPDA010000039.1:10376927-10389163 GCA_037974385.1 Arnoldichthys spilopterus
CCTGGAGGAACGTTGTTTCGTTTTTACTGTGTACTGTGTATACTGTGAAAATGACAATAAACCTACTACTACTACTCTAAAAATGCTTAACTTCATCAAAACACCCAAAGAAACACATCCTGCGCTGTGATTGATCAATGTGCCCAAATCACAAACTGAAAGTGACTACTGACTATTTGTCAATGTGAACACAGTCACACACAACTGGGAAGAAACACCCAGGGAGCAGTGTAGTGGGGCAATTCCTTGCCCAAGGGTACCTCAGTGGCATCTGGGTCGTGACTTGAACCTGCAAACAGCTGTTCATAAGGGCCCTAACCACTGGGCCACAACTGCCCATACTTGGTTAGAGGGTTCATTTGCATATTCCAGTTTTGTGTGATATCAGTATAGCAAAGACTATGACTGCATTTACTAATCAACACACTGTTGGAAAAAAACCCTTTTATATCTAAAATACAAATTTTACAGGAGAAGAAAGAAACCTTCTTAGTTTAAAATGAAAATTAAGGTAAAATAATGCTCCATAGAACCTTTTTTTAGTAGTCGGAGCTTTGTTTTGTGTGAATGTGAATAGCAATTACAAACTGAATATCTGCTTCAAACATGTCAGGAGCTCTGCATGCATGTGGGTGCCTGAGAGAAGTGAAGTGACAGTGACTATTTGTCATTGCAAACACATTCAAGCACCACAACAAAATGTGGCCTCTGCATTTAACCCATCACACATGCAAACATGGCGCTGCGGGCACCTATCAACAGTGCCCAGGGTGCAGCGTAGTGCCCAAAGGTATCTCAGTAGTGCACGGGCCAGGACTTGAACCTGCGACCTTCAGGTCCCAAGGGCAATGTCTTAACCACTAGGCCTCCACTGCCCACCTCAACCACTAATTAAGTGGATTAAGAAGCACCAGTCTAGTCTAGACGACATGTGTAGTGCACTGGCTTTAACACCCTAGAAAGAGCCCAGCCTCACCAGATCCATGTTATCAGTCCACTGGAAGTCTTCTTCTACTGTCCTGTCATTCAGGCCAATCCAAGTGTTCTCATGGCTCATGCCTGTTAATTGTAGAGAAAAAACAAAATAAGCCCAAAACAGCTTTATCATTTTACTCCATCTGTATGCCCACAAGCCCAAGCCCTGACCAGCCGCATAGCCAGTGGCCAGCAATAACAGTAACAGACATCACTCAGGCCTTAAATGCACGGTCTGCTGTCTACACTAAACTTAGTGCCATTGGGTGCCAATATAGTGATATTATCACAGTTACAAGCTGTCCCAAACAGGCTGTCCCATTCCCCATCATGTATTCATGAGCGTTTTTTGGAGGGAGGATGAGGGTGTAATGGAATTTCAATCACAGTGTTACTGATTAACATGCTTATGGGCACCATTAATCTTCCTAATGGCTATGCTCCTTTTATTACAGGGGTGGAGACCAGCGCTTTCAAGGCGATTAAGCACACATTTTTCGGAAGCACACCATGGCTCTGTGTGCAGCCGATGGCAGAAAACAGGTGGGAACATCTTCAGTGACAATGAAAGTGTCTTGGCTTGGTGTGACAGTTGGTACACTGTAATCCCAGAGTTCACTACAGCACCTCACCCTTTATCGAACAAGTGGTAGTGGGAAGAACCACAGAGAACAGAGCTAAATATACTGGTATAAGTTTTTTAATTAATTTATTTTACTGGAATATGTCCCATGTTCAGGACCACTGCTGGCCGCGTATTTTTGATAGGCAGGCTGTATTCAACCTAGTAGTGACACACTTGTATACACTTACTTGCTGCTACCACATTAAGGTGGTAATGAGATTCCAAACAATATCTGGGCAGTAGTGGCCCTATTGTGGTACATCTGATTAAAGGAGATGAGGTTGCCTGATAAAATGACATTTTTTGGCTTTTCTGGGCTATATTCATCAATAGTTTTCCCTTATTTTTATATTCCCCTATTTTTTATTTTATTTTGGATTTGTATGTATTGCTTCTGTACAGCACTTAAATAAACGTTACTTACTTACATATTCATCAATATTGAACCTACAAAGTGCAAAGGTATGGTAGGTGATTCTGATCAAATGGCCAGGGCCTGTAGGCGCATCTAATACAATGGCAAGACTGCAAGAAGTCAAGAAGTACCCCCAGAAACATCAGGTAACTTGTGAAATATGAATGAAGACTGACTGTTGATGAAATCCTGCTCTTGGTCGGTGTGTATGCTGGCCAGGTGACCGTTGTGCTCTCTGCAGTCTTTTTCTGCATCCTCCCAGGTGCGTCTGTGGGTGAAATACCTGTAACAGTGACCGTGAAACTTTCTCCAGGTATGATCACAGCCCTCTGTGTCTGCAGAAAGAAAGAGAGAAAGAGAGAGAGAGAGAGTTACATTCTTGAAATGACCAAACGACAACTGTCCAATCAAATTTTTGTTTCCCCTGTGGTATCTAGGTAGATATAGCTAACCAATCTCATTGGTTAGGACTTCAGGAGCTGGACTGAAGTCCTACAACAGCAGATGAACTACCAACATAGGAAGTGAGATTGGCAACAACCAATCACATTTTTTTTCTCCAGTGGGTGGGACCAATTTTGTGAGCACCAGCTCTATGACACAGCATGTCACACAATGTAAAGTCAATGTACATATTGCAGTGTTTGCAGCTATGAAAGGACACACTGGTGTAATTTACTAATGAACATTTATCACTGTCAGATATTGCCGGCCACAGCCACGCCTTACAGAGCACAATTCACTTTCTCAACTCTGAGGTCGCCACCCCCCCACCCCCCCCCCAATTCCAGACACTTGAATAAATCAACCCTGCATCACACGGTCCGAACATACACAAGGAGAGACAACCCTCCCAAAACACCCACTAACATTTGGCCCAGGCAACGGTACACGAAACTTTCCAATATCTTGTAACTAAACTGTTTACAATTTTTATACAACAGGGTGAGCTTGAACATGGCACAATATGTTAACATGTCAAATTAGACATGGAGCATCTTTTACTAGCTTCAGAAATCTGTGTTTAATCCAGAGCAACCAAAAACTGCAATGCTACAAGCTTAGTGCTAACATGCTATTAGAACCCCATAGGGGTGCTTGCTGAAATTTGAATTATCACATTGGTGTGAAAGTTTGTCATTGTGAACACACTCAAGCACCACAACATTTAACCCATCATACATGCACACGTGGAGCAGCTGGCAACTATCAATAGCACCCAGGGAGCAGTGTAGCGGGACGATACCCTGCTCAAGGTTTCCTCAGTGGTGCCTGGGCCGGGACTCGAACCTGCAACCTTTAATTCACAAAAGCAATGTCCTAACCACTAGGCCACCACTGCCCACAGTGGTCCATTGTTTTGTCACGATTCGGCACTGGTCCAACCACAGGCTAACAAATGTGTTTGTGGGCGGAGCATGGATGGTTCAGCTGAGACAGATTTAAGGAAAAGTTCACTGCAAAGCTACAAAGCCCCACTCTTCTCCTCCCGTTCTTCTTGCACTCGCACAGACACACACACACACACACAGTGAGTAATCCACTCTGCGTCACATACACTCACACACATGCCAGCTCAATCTTATGCTCAACCTTAGCCCCCCTGAAGAGACATGTCTAACTGTTTCATTTCCTCAGCCTGGCTCTCCATGCTCGGGCTCTCTCTAATCCGTGTCTGTGAGCATTATGAGAGAGCAGCTTAGCATTAGCAGAAAAACGACAGCAATCCAGAGAAATTGCTTCCACCTCTGTGCTCAACGGCTAATTAAGCCCTGTCACATCCCTGTCTGAGACCCCTACCCAAACCCACAGGGCTTTACAGCATCGGCACCTTCAAGTGTATGAGACTTTGTGTGTGTGTGTGTGTGTGTGTGTGTGTGTGTGTAAATGGTTTTGGGTATGAGTATATGCACATGCATGTGTGGGACTATTTTTGTGTGAGTGATAGAATGGCTGTACACATACAAGTGTAAACTGATCAGTCGTAACATAAACACCACCTGCCTAATACTGAGTGTGTCCCTCGTACCGGTGAAGCAGCTCTGACTGTGGTGCACTGTGTGTTCTGATCCCTTTCTACCAGAGTCACCATCACTTTTTAAACCACAGTAGGGATCAGACCAGGCAGGCTAGCCTTCACCCCCCCCACAGGCACCTTGGATACATAGTTGTACCAATTCACCAGTTGTTCTTCCTTGGATCACTTTTGGTACTGCACACCTGGAACACTCCACAAAGATGCTCTGACTCAGTCGTCTAGCCATCACAACAAGACCCTTGTCAAAGTGGCTCAGATCCTTATGCTCACCCATTTTTTCTGCTTCCAGCATATCACCTTCACTTGCTGCCTAATATATCTCACCCCCTTGACAGGTGCCACTGTCATGAAATAGCCAAAGTCAATGTTCACTCTCCCTGTCAGTGGTGTTAATGTTATGGCTGGTCGGTGCATACCGTTGCTGTTGTAAATTGTGTCTTTAAACTGAAGGCCTTACAGAAGAAGGACAGAAAAACATTCTTTAAATGGTGCTCTGACTAAAATATCACCATCACTGCATCTGTTGTAAACATGCCTGTTAGCCTCCTGAAGCAGTGCCGCAGTAATCTCCAGAGTGAGATTTTACCCTTTTAAACACTGGGAGAAAACTCCCTTCTGAAGATGCATCTTGAAGCTGGTGGGAACTTTTGAAAACCCACAACTGCTTTAGGGTGGACACTTGAGACTGGACTGTTTGAGATGTTTTTTTTCATTATCGGGCTGAGGCAGATGGAGGAAAGTGAGATAACTTTGTATATAGCCATAACATTAAAACCAGTAACACAAGAAGTGAGTAACACTGATGATCTTGTTGCAGTGTCACCTGTCGAGGGGTGGGGTATATTAAGCAGCAAGTGAACAGTCAGTTCTTGAAGTTAATAGCATAAGGTAGACAAGCTGTTTTGGGTCAGAGTATCTCCAAAACAGCAGGTCTTGTGGAGTGTTCCAGGTGTGCAGTAGTTATTATCTACCAGAAGTGATCCAGCGGTACCGGGGTCAGGACAGGGCCTTCTGTTCACAAGGGCAAGGTCACCACCACTGCCCTTGTAGCATGTAAAGTGTAATTCTGCCTATGATAGAAAGGGGTCAGAACACACAGTGCACTGCATTCAGAGCTGTTCTGGCAGCACAAATGGGACATACATAACAGGTTTTAATGTAATGGCTGTATTTGCATATAAGGAAACAATTTAATCTTTAATTGTGTCAAACTGATGAGGCTAAGGGAACAATGCTGCACCTCAGAATGCTGCATATCATCACAAATAACATTAAATACTAGTTTTAGGCCAAAATGCCCCTTTTTGTGTTTTTTTTTTGTTAATGTGACAACTCCATTTATCCCAAAATCCTCACACAGTGTGAAGAGCAGCTAACAGTTTGAAATGGTGTAAAAAATGTAAAATCAGTAGATTTGAGTGATGGAGTTGAGACAGCAACATGTTAATATATGTGTGCGCGTGTGTGTGGGACAGGGGTATGTGTGAGATGAAAGGTTTTATCTTTAAGCCCATCTCAGCCTGTTGGGCAGCTCATTTTGGGAAGCTCTCAGCAGCGCACACTTTCTTTCCTCCAGCAAATCTAAAGCGACACCACCAAATTGGCCGGTGCAAATTGGGCCGTATGGGGCTCTGCTTAGCATGCAGACGCACAAACGGCCCGGGCTGGACAAGAGGGGGTGTGGTGGAGCACAGCTGAGAGATAGGTGGTAGAGAGAGACAGTGGTACGTGTCTTTGGCTGCTGATGCCTCTAACACCCTTTTCTCCCCTCATTCTCAATCAGCAGGGACATGATTGCTTCTGATGAACTTTTATGCAGCACGAGCAAAGCCTTTTCCTCTGTTCTGCTTCACTCAGTGTTCGTTATGCTCTAAAGCCACCCTGAAAGAAAATGAAGCATTGAATTTTATTTGATTCAGATATGCGACGGATGTTTTTTTGACAAATTACAATAAGTAGTAAGTCATTTTTTAAGAGTGTGGCATAATGTGACAACGTGGCATAATGTGACAAATAAATAACAAAAATTTAAGGTGAATATAAATAATTAAATGTGTAATTCCGTGTCAAATTATGCATTTTTATTTGCACTACTGTGCAGAAGTCGTAGGCCCCTATGTTCATAGTTTAAAGCTTTTTATCTGAGCAGTGAGTTTTTTTCTGCAGCAGAAACACAAGTGAACATTACCATGCATGCCATAAATTCTTTATGCACATCGGGATTTTGGCAGATGCATGCATTTTTTTTAATGCCATGTGAACATGCATCTGACTAAACACAAGTCAGACCTGACGCCAGAAAAACACTTGATTCCGACGTCTGTGTGGACAGGGTCTAACTGCCAGTTCTGCTTTGTTAGCTAACAAAAACTTGCACTGGCTAGCATGTTATAGGGGAGCGGGAGGGCCATCCTGTAAGAGAGGTGCATTATAAGAGACCAGATATTCTCTCTTGAACTCCCAACCACAAATGGCTGTGGCATCACATGGATCTCCCGGGAATAGGGCCATCACACAGACAGTTGTAGTTTTTCTTTTGTCTCTTTTCTTCTGCGTGAACAATGGACGCATCACATTAGTTTCAACAAACACCAGCTGAAGATGGGAACACCACCAGTAATCTAAAACACCTGAATCCTCTAATCTTCAGACAGCATGGATTCATTTTGTACTGTGACCTTATAGTTCAAAACCACACCAGAAAAATCAAACACAACTCATATTTCCTCTAACTGTCCACTTACACCTGGGTCATTTTCTATAAAGGCTTTCTGGGACTGTTGTGGTCTGTAGCCAATCAGCAATGGACATGAGATGTTCCTTAACCACCAACATGGTTGTGTTTCTAAATTTGCTGTTGTGTTTCTAAATTTGCTGTTGTGTTTCTGAATTTGCTGTTGTGTTTCTGAATTTGCTGTTGTGTTTCTGAATTTGCTGTTGTGTTTCTGAATTTGATGTTGTGTTTCTGAATTTGCTGTTGTGTTTCTAAATTTGCTGTTGTGTTTCTGAATTTGCTGTTGTGTTTTTCAGTTTGATTGAGTGGTTTGCACTTTAGGGCCACTGTAATTATGAATGCCATGTGTGTTCAGTTGGGGGTTGATGAAATACCAGGTTTGGCTGATTTGGTTTGGAGTTTGGAGCCACTGAGTGCAGTATTATTAAGATACTGTGGGTTAAACCTGCAGGTTTTCTTGTCTGATGATAAGACTTAGGCTTTCAGGATGGGGGAATGCTGCTTTCAGATGAGCTAAAAGCTTATAGCTGTAATGTTAAACTGTAGGGGGGGTTTGTTTTCTATTAAACAAGATCTTTTCTTCTCAGTTAATTATGTGCCAGTATGTCGAGGAATCTCTGGGTGTAAATTGTTGTTTGTCTTAAAAAATGATTTTTAAATCGCAAAAGCAAGCAAATCTGCCCTACTACATGTACAGCCCTGCTGAGCTCATGTTTTATACTTACACAGAGAAAATAATTACCTAATAACCTGTTTCAGAAGCCGATGGAAGTGGCAAACTTTTTCCATCTTTAGTCCAAATGCTGTTCATCTACTAATCACTCAAAATTCAGATCTGATCTAATGAAAGATGCAAAACTACTCTCTGATCTTTCGGATCATTAGGGACTGGACAGTTAACAGTGCACAGAATTACAACCAAATATAATGAGACTGCATTTAGCACTTAGGCTGCCTAGAGCTGGAACCACAACCAGAAGATCTCAGATTCAACTGTGGACAAGATAAAGATCCTTTTTTTCTCCAGTGCTTTTGAAACCTGAAACCTGAGTCTTGTGTTCTACATCTTCTTCTTTTTTTTTTTCCTCTGAGGATCACAGTCATCATTTTTAAATTACCATTTTCCAACCTCTCTTTATCACATCAAATGAAACAGGCTGTTTTTATCTGTTACTGTGACTTTAATGCCTCGTTCACACTACACGATTCTGAAAACGGTCGAATCGCTGTACTGTTCACACCACAACCTCAGGAATCCCAATCACACGTCAGGGTAGTGTGAACAGAGCAGCAACAAGGGGTCACCAGCAACACCACCTTTCAGCAGGGCTGGCCTACAAAGTGATGCTCTTTCACCAGAAGTCACGTGAGAAATGATGCGACCCTCAAGCCAAATGGGAGTTTAAAAATGGACGTCCAACAAAAACCAGCACTTATGAAAAAATGTGTGAAAGAAAAAGTGTTATGGGCGAAAGATTGGATTCTGTTCAGTTTGCTGAGTCTACCATGACACAGCCATGTTCTCCATCATGTTTCTTTTTGAGCTGAGATGAATGTGCGTCACCTTTTCCTGTCGACTTGTGTCCTGCGCTCTCTCATTGGCTATAGCTTGCCAGTGACTGGCTAAGATATTTAGCAGGGTAGATATCTGGTCAGAGCTGGCGACTAGTCACTGCAGTGTTCACACATAGTGATTGTAATGTGGAATCGTGCCCGATTGAGCGCCTTTGTCTGGGACCTGTCTCGACAGCCTTAAAATTGTGTAATGTGAACAAGGCATAAGATTGACATGGGTAAGTGATATCTCGTCTGATGGGCTTCCCTTTACTGTGCCTCATGTCCAAGATGAAACAATCAGTCCATGTGAATGAGACATCTGGAGTTGGTTGAAAATTGTGATGTTTTTTGACATCACAAACAGTCAATTTAAACAGCTGTTTTGGAAGCCTAGTTACCATATAAAAACTGTGTAGGTGGGGGATGAACTATGTTATATATTAACATTATATATTATTATATTATATATTATATCCAAAAATTAAATCATTTTGAATGATATGGGCCCTTTAAGCAGGTTCTGTCTAGAATGCACTTCTTTACACTCATTTATACATCTAATTTAAGCCATTTACTTCTTTCTTGTGTTTATTCTGTTTATATTTTACTCGTATTTATGTAAAGCACTTCAAACTGCCTGTGTGTGTGAAATGGTCTATATAAATAAACTTGCATTGTCTGGGAAACTGGCTGGAAGCTGCTGTGCCACTGTGAAGATGAGAACTCGCTATGTTCTCTCTACCGAGCCCCACATGCATACATACACGCATGCAAACACACACACACACACACACACACACACACACACACACACACACACACACACACACACACACACACACACACACAATTCACTGCTGGAGAAGTCTTCACGTCTGTTATCAGATCGAACAGCATGCCAGGCCGATGAAAACACTCTGAAACACAGCCGGGAAATGCTCTAAAGTGACAATGTTTCTCTTTTCAAGGCATCTCTGAGCTAAAACACCACCAGCGCCTCTTCACAAGCCCATCCAGTACAATGAGGAAGAGCAACAGTCTTGCGTTAGCTGGTGCAGGTGTGACGGTGGAGGAATTTAAACCACCCCCCCACCCTCCACACACACACACACACACACACAGGCTTCTCTCCAGTCCATCGGAAGCAGTGTGAGTGCGCAGTGGTTGGTATATTGTGGTACAGTGGGAGCACGTCCAAATCAGCTCGCTCCAGTGGAGCCCGGTCCGTTATCTCCAGCAGCAGCCGCCAGAATAGAGATGCTGGAGGCTTTACAAGCTTCCGTGGGCACACGCTGGCACTGTGCCTGGACACAGAGTTGGAGAGGGTGGGTGGAGGAGAGTGGTTAGCCGATGCTCTGGCCCTACCTGGACATCTTTGCCCCTAAGCCGTGCAGGACATGGACCAAAGGTATATTTAATAAATGGGGCTACACATCAGAGCCCAATACAGAGACACAAACAAACCACCATGATGCAAACACAATGCTTTAACCCTATACTCTCACACATAAAGATGCCAGTAAAGGGGTTTGTGTGAAAATGAGTGATTGTCATTGTAATGTCCCTATGTTAAACATATCCATGTAGGAGCAGTGGGCAGCTCCCGGGGAGCTGTGCTGCAGTGGTACTTGTACCGGTCTGGGAATTGAACTGGCAACCTTCAAGTTATATGGGCAACTCCCTAACTGTTAAACGACCACTGCCCCAGGCAGTGCGAGGACAATAAGTAAACAACCAATGTACCACCATGTTACAGTTTTTCTCGATTGTCTAAACACTGGAAATATATTCCACAGGTACTGAAACCTTACACTCAATGTGCAAAACATCCCCAGACGTCCACAATTATAGGCACATTTTCAGCCTTGAACTTTTTGCAAAACATTAAACACAGTGATGTGCAAAATACTAAACATGTGTATAGATTAGACACAGAAATATACACTGCCATTGAAAATGGCCACACCCATGGACCAATTGGTCAAGCACCTAACCGCCTCACTGTCAACTCATTACTCAAGATGGAAGCGCTATGAAGATCTGAGGTGTGTACATCTTTACAACAACAATGGAAGCAGTAGTGAGAGGAAGAGGTGGAGGGAGGGTGAGAGTGAGAGGTGGAGGGAGGGTGAGAGTGAGAGGTGGAGGAAGGGTGAGAGTGAGAGGTGGAGGGAGGGTGAGAGTGAGCGGTGGAGGGAGGGTGAGAGTGAGAGGTGGAGGAAGTGGAAGGTTGGGGTAGAGCTTGAAGACGAGGACAAAGGCACAGCTTTTTGGTGAAATCCGTGCGATTATAGTTGACCATGTTCTCCATCATGGACTGACAATGAGAAGCCTGAGCTGATTTACAACCGAATATTTAGGCTTGAGCACAGGGGCGTAACCTAAACTCACTCCAACCGCACTCACCCTACATATGTAATCCATGTGTTGACGGACTTTCGTGTCCATCGTTTTGTAGACCAGATGAACCAGTCATGCTAAAAGATGGTGTAGTTGGTGACGCCTCTTGGTTCACTCTACAAAACCGTCTGAAGTGATCAGGAGTCTCGCGGTTGTGTAGTGTGGGCAGCACATACGCGTCAGAGCTGAAAGGGCAGGTTTAAGCTGAAGCCCATTATTCCACCATGTTAGCGTTAGCGTCGTCATAACATAGAACAAACTACACACGATCTGTTCCAGCAGCGTGACCTATCACATGCACACAAAACAGACATGATTTACTGTTGTACACTTCTGTACTCGGAGTTACAGCTCTGCTTTTGCCCTCCTCTCATCATGGAAACCCCTCCATGACTCTGTTACAGTTCAACTACTCTCCGTTGTCCATGAGGGACCATGGGAGAGCAATGATTAGCAGCGGGGCAACAAAGGAACGCACAACAAACCCTTCTCCATGTTCAGCTTCAGACTAAAGGGCCTGGAGCATCCACACAGGGCCACAGCACTGTCTAATGCCTCTGCTTTAATATCCACCCGCCGCGTATTATTACTAATATTTGCAAAGCAGCGTCTGAGTGTGAAAGCGAGCCACGCGCTAGGCGGCGGGGAGCAATCCAAACAGATACAGGGCTACGCCAAGATCTGAGAGCGTCCTTGCACTTTTTTTTCCCTTGCCATCTTTCAAAGTGGCAGTGTCTGACTGAGACCTCGCTCTGATTTTGTTTGTTTTTCTCTCGCCCAAGGTTCTCCAATGGCCCCCTTGAAGTGTTCTGACTGGCTAGCAGGTCTGGTGATTAATATCAGCCATCTGAATGAGCAGCAGTTAAAAATATAAAAAGGGCAACTGCTTCCAGCTGAGTGATTGGGTCATTTATCCTCATCACAATGTGATATTTTAGCACTCTGCCATTCAAGACCCTTGACGATGAAAGATTCAGAGAGGAGGAGGAAGGGGGGGAGGGGTAGGGAGATGTTTAAGTCTTCTGACAGCGCTCGCTTGGTGAAGACGGGTGGCTTGCTGCCATCTGTGAGGGAGCCAGCGCGCAGAACATGTTTTTGCTTTTTGTCCAAAAAAAAAAAGACTTGAAGAACATAAACAAAAAGAGATGCGTCATTAGCGCAAGTGCGACGGATAAGAGCGTAGTCTGGCGCAGTGAAGAGGCTCTAGGCCGTGCACCGTGCTAATGTGTGTGCGCGTGTGTGGATGCTCTTGTTTCTTTCAGCCTAATAGACATGATGTAGACGAGACGCCTTTTCCAGCGCTGTCTGTGCTGAGTGAGTGTGACCAATAAATGGAGCGAAACACAGCAAGACTACAGCGCCTCAGGCCATTAGCCCACTGTCTGAGAGCAAGGGGGGAGATCAGAGAGAGAGGTAGAGAGAGAGAGAGAGATAGATAGATAGAGAGAGAGAGAGAGAGAGAGAGAGAGAGAGAGAGAGAGAGAGAGAGAGA
>JBBPDA010000039.1:10407913-10427506 GCA_037974385.1 Arnoldichthys spilopterus
AAAAAAATATTTAATCTTCCAGGCTTTTGAACCCTTTAAAGGGTTTTCTTCTTTTAATTTTTATTTGATTTGTTTTGCTGTATGTTATTTTGGGGTGACTGACAGGCTGAATAAACAACACAGATTAGATCATTTCCATAACGCAGCAGTGGGTCATTATATAACAGAACACCCTCTGGCTTCGTCTGACGATGGTCCTGTAAAAATATATTGTGGTTTACCTTTAAATCTTCAAGGAAGCTGTTTAGACAAATCCTATAAATTAAAGCCATGTTAGAGCTGGATTTGTTTCCAGAGCAGGTTCTGTAATGTAATTTGTGGGATCTGACTAGCTAAATCATGGGGGATAAAGTATCTGTGTAATTTCCCCAGTTTCTCCACAAATTTTTCTCATAGATTTTGCTATTTCATTAGCGTGAAGTGGACTGGAAGAGGAGGACTATTATTGCGAGAGCTGTGAGTTGGGCAGTTATCGAAGGCCATCCTTCTGGAATTATTGCTCTCGAAGCACAGATGTTACATATTTGTACAGGATTAAAATTAATGTCCATAATCACTTCTATTAAATAACTTTTCCGGGTAAAACTAAACCAGCTAGAATAGGGCTTCAGACTGGAATTCATATGTAATAAAGCCCTCTGCTATTTATACAGATGTGTTATTGAATTGAGGTTTAGAACCTCAATTTCTCTATTTCCTTCAACCAATTATGGGGAAACACTAATAATTAATATAGAAATAAAAACAACACGGCCAACAGTGCGAGTTCTACGGCATAATCTAAAACAGCAAAAAAAGCAGGAACACATCATCAGAGATTTCATGGATAATTCAGCCACTGAAATGTAAACAGTCATTCAGAGTGGATTGCTGTGAAGTGGAATCACAAGTCAATATTATAAAGTTTGCCTCCCTGTCCACCACCATCAACTCTGGAGTCCCTCAGGGCCATTTACTCAGCCCCTTCTTGGAGTCTTTCTTCACCCACAACTGTATGTCCAAGTGTGCTGGTGTCACTGCTGTTCAGGGGCTTATATTGTTCATGATGGATCAGCTTACAGGAAACAAGTCAACCTACTCTCTGCCAGGTGTATGGACAACATCCCATCCCTGAATGATGACAAAACCACAGAAATTGGGAGTACTGGCAGGTTTAAAAAATCCTGCTCTGTGAAAAAACACTTTTAGGAGAAAGTGGATACCACAGTCACCTTTACAGTGACATCTCAGCTGCCAAGAGGATCAAGCATGGAGGCACTGATATCTCAGAGTGCATCATCTTATCCACAAACACTTCTGTCCTAGTGAAGAAGGCACAACAATACACCCACTTTCTAAGAAGGTCCAAAAAATCTAACCCTCAGCTTTACAGAGAGCATCTAGAAAACATCTTCACCAGCAACACTGCTGTCTAGGACAGTGGATGCACCAAAGTGACCGCAAAGCTCCTCTGAGAGTGCTGAAATGGGTCCAGCTTATCTCTGAGTCACCACTGACACTCATCTCCAACACTTGCTGTAAAAGACACACTGTCTGGTTTCATCAGAGACTGGATACTACATTGTTGGATATGAGCACTGGTGCCTTCGGTCCAGTACCAGCTACCTCAGAAAACAGTTTTAACCCCTAAACCTTCCTTCAGAATTCACAATTAACAGCTTTACGCCCTTTTGTGAGCACTGCCACATAAAAATCATCAACCTGTCTTCATTTATTTAACTGGGATTTCTATAATCATTTGCACTGTATACTGTGCATGGTATACTTTACGGTTTAATGTCTATTTGCACTGTTTAATGTTTAATATCTCAGTATTAACCCCAGAATTTGCCCTGTTTAATATTTAATATTGCTTCCACATGAAGACCAGAATTCATATGTAATAAAGCCCTCTGCTATTTATACAGATGTGTTATTGACTGAAAGTTTAGAACCTCAATTTCTCTATTTCCCTCAACCAATTATGGGAAACACTAATAATTAATATAGAAATAAAAACAACACGGAGCAGAAAGTGAGTTTTACGGCATAATCTAAAACAGCAAAAAAAGCAGGAACACATCATCAGAGATTTCATCGATAATTCAGCCACTGAAATGTAAACACTCATTCAGAGTGGATTGCTGTGAAGTGGAATCAGGGGGTCATGATGTCTATAACCCAATTATAGTAATTTTATTTACTATCCAAAATAAACCTACACATCCTCTCAGTTTTTATATGTAATGTTGTTGAGGATAAAATAATGATACATTTGATGAATGTAAGTTTCCTTTGGGAGCTATTTTGCCTAAGAAGGCCCTGCATGTACATCTCCACTGCAAATAGATTAAAAGGCCAAACATTTACATTTACAGCATTTGGCAGATGCTCTTATCCAGAGCAACATACCGTACATGAGTGCTAGAGTTTAGAGCCACTAGTCAACCAATGTTTTTATTAATACAATTTTATTACATTAATGTTTACACAGAAAATACAAGTGTTTTATGTATTTATAGTTACAGTAGATGTAGGAATATTTGTTAGTTCTGTTGGGACATTTAGTTATTGCCCTTAGTGCTCTATGACGTGAAAGTGATTTTTTTTTATATTGTGCACACACTTAAGCACCACAATGAAATGTGATATCTGCATTTAACCCATCACACGTGCACACGTGGAGCAGCGGGCAGCTATCAACAGTGCCTGGGCAGCAGTGTAGTGGGACGGTACCTTGCTCAAGGGAACCTCAGTGGTGCCCTGGCCGGGACCTTTCATGGTTCACAAAAGAGCCACTAGCCACACTGCCCAAAGCGGTGTGTCTTCAGTCATCGTTTGAAGACAATGAGGGTCTCTGCAGTTTTAAACGGTCAGGGATGTCCATTCCATCACTTAGGAGCCAAAACTTGTCTTGATGGGGGAGGTCCAGTCAGGCTGAGCATGATGCTCTAACAGGGTGAGATGTGACCTGTGGTTTGATCATCATAGATAGGTAAACAGGAACTGGAACATTTCTGGCTCTCTAGACAAGCATCAATGTTTTAAGGGTTTGCAGCAGTGCAGTGTGAGAATTTTGATGTACTGAAGACCACACATACTGCTGCATTCTGAACAGCCGTCTCAAACGTATCAAAAGCATTATAAGGCAATGTTTGAGGAATCATTTGGTGTAAAAACATTGCAAAGAAGCTTTTAGAGGCACTAAACTCTTCTGGATTGGAGCATTTCCATCCAAACCACTGTTTACATTTTCACCATTTAATTATGTAGCAATAAAAAAAAAATCAACATTAACAGTAATTAAGACCCTTATGCATCACTTCTCCAGTATGATCATATCTTGCCATGAATGGCATTTGCTGGCAGACATGGGAATTGGGCATCCAGTTATACAAAATGGAGAAGCACTCCACCCCAAATTCCCTTGATAAGCATGGGAGTCAAATACCAGCAAAAGCAGTGCCAGACCAACAGGCCTGCTGCTTGAGCTGCAAACCCCCTGTAAGTGCTGAATGAGAGAAGTATGTGAAAGCAGCTTCAGCCATTCAACCATGTCCCAGAGGGCAGCAGCCTGACATCGACTTTCCATGCAGGGCCACACTGCTCAGTGCCTTGTGCACGGTCTGAAGGCCCGAAGGGAGGTGTTTCATTTCACACGGGTCAGATTTATGCTTTCAATTTCACCAGCTGCCAAGGCATTTGTAAACGAAGGGGTCGAATAAAATGTAAACAGCCCCCCCATTTGTAATAAATGAGACCTCAAATGCAATCAACAATTTCACGGCCATGGATCTGCGCAGGCTTTCTGCTGGGCCAGTGGAATCTAATAAAGGACTAAAATAAGTGGGAGGGGGGACAGATCAATATCATGACGAAGGACTTTCTCAGAAAGTGCACAGAAATTTCCCTCGGATGATATGCTATCACACTGCACTTCTGGGTTCAAGCGTTAATGATTAAAAATGTAAACGCTTTCGACAGGAGCAGACAGCGCTCTCTTGCTAAGAGTTCGCTGTCTGAAGCTGGCTGCCCGTCTTCTCCTGGCTGTCAGCCCTCTCATCGCCAGTGCCGAGAGCCATCAAAGGGCTTCTCTTCCGCTCCTTCCTACAACAGAGACAACAGCATCTACCTCAGGACACAGTGCTGATTTGATATGTGGTGACTCAAAAAGGGGCCTCTTGGGACACAAATGCACTTTGCATGGGAGTTCTAGATAAAAGGAAGTGCTCAGAGGAGAGCAGAACAACAAGAACTTTCACTGTCTTTCTTCTTAGCATTTCTATTCTACTTCAGACCTTTCATTACTAACATTAGAGCACACTAATGACTGTGGAAATGTTCGAAACATGAGTGCAGTACTCTCTGCAAGAAGACTGGACTCGAGGAGTCATTTAGGACATCAAAAATCTTCATCGTCATGAAATCTTCATGATTCAGTTACTCCAGTGATTCACTACCCTGGTCTTGGAAGTCTGAAGACGGATTTTAGTGCTTCGGCTGCATAACACACCAGCTTCGCCTCAGTAAGCTCTTAATGAGTTTATTAGCTGGATCAGGTGTCATGGGACCAAATTACTAACGTGTGAAGGGCAGTGGGCCTCCAAGGTTGGGAACCCTCAACTTAAATGCTGAATGTAATTTATAACCACTTAAACAATAGTCAACTGCACTCTCTGGCCACTTTAACAGAAACACTTGCCTCGTTTGTTCACTACGCTGGTGTAGATTAGATAATGACTGCCACAATGCACAACAGGCTTGTAATTCTGTAGACTCATCAACGACGAGCTTCTGATTCCAGAGAGAGTGCCACACAAACACACACAACCAGTGCAGTGCCTTGTCCATGTCACTGCTGTGCTGAGAATGGTCTACCTGTCTACCCACCTACTTACCTGTGCTGAGTAAGGGTGACCTTAATAATACCTCGTCAACATTGGGATTGAACGATTTGAGGAACACATCTAATTGAATTTTTTAACCAGTATTTTGCTTTCAATGCATTTACTTCATTCAGATGTTTTTTTTTCCCACCCAGGCCTTTTTCAGTAAAAGAAAAGAAATGGTATGTAGAATTTGGCAGACCACCAATCCTCAAGCTCTGCATTATTAGATATCATTATTATTAAACTGCCCCAATTAAAAGTTGTCAATAATATTGGGATAATATAGCACATCATTAAAATTTCAATTCAGACTGCCAAACTTTTAATATAAAACTGATTAACTGTTCAACCCTACTCAACAGTGGCCCTGTGGCCAGAAACCGACCATGATGAATGGGGCACATTCCGTAAAGCTTTGTTGCCTAAGCATGGATATGCATTGGTAAGTTCAGAGAGTTCAATCACATTATTTTATTACTGTTCAACATTCAGCTGACATGTTGCAGTCTTTCAGGGTGACTCATGTGTCTATTACTGATGACTGTCTTCACCATAATTGCGCAGGCAAGCTGGGAATAGTTTTTTTTCAATTGCAAGCGTTTTATGGATTGTAGATGGCGGTGCAATTGTCAGGGGCTGAGAGCGACGACACGGCCTAAACAATGGTGCACAAATCAGACCACCGATTCCACTCCTGCTCCGAGGAAATCTTGGCAAATTTAGGCACGCACTGAATGTTCCCAAGTGAACAAGCCACTTACAGTAAATGCCCTTCCAGAGCAGAGATGAGAATGAATGAAATGTGAACAGTGCAGAGATTCTCTGCAGACCCTGTCTCGGCTCGTCCCGCTGAGTTCTTGTCATTTCCCTTCTGTGGCACCTGAAAGCTCAGGCTGTCATAACATGGAGCACTAAGACCCCCTTGTCAGAGAACTAAATGCCAGCACTTCTCAGATCAAACAGTGTTTTGATCAATTAAACAGAGCCTGTGAAATGCTAGCAGTGGGATTCTCCTGCCACACCGGATCGGCAAGAGCTGAAGTTGGGGCAAAGGAAAGAAACATGGTGTTAGCTCTACAGATTCTCACAGCGGGTGCCAGCCACCCAGGGACACGGAAAAGAAATAAATGATGACCAAAATCCGTGTGCATCAATGCAGCTTCGACATTTCTCCATTTTAAGGAGCTTGAGAGGACTTCAGAGATTCTGGCGCAACCCAAGATTGATGCCGCTTAATGTCCCAGACCCACTTGGGCATGTTTGATCAATAGAAGCCATTCAGTTATTGACAGCTGAGATTTATGTTGAAGCCCCGGTGGCAGGAGGCTATGTACATGGAGGATTTCTCTTGATTTGGTATCTGTAAGAACCTTGAAACTTCAGTGGATCGGTGGAACGGTGGGATCTTGGAGAGGTAATATAGTAGAAATTCCTACATTTAAGGATTTTTGGTAAAATTCCTCTACCCCCGACACAGGCTTAACTTGTCCACCGCGGATTTAGGAAAATCGTAAAAAACTCAAAGTGCCCGAGCTGTTTCGTGGCTATTCCTGGTCTGGTTTCATGAGTTCATCGAATCTGTTCAGATGGGGTGGTGCTGGAGGTTAGAGAAGGCATCAGTGTGAGCTTAAGCCAGACAAGCTGAGGATGCTGCTGACAGGGCTAGTGCAACAACTCACAGAGCATTGCAGAAGCTAATGAGCAGAGGTGTCACAACATTTCAGGCTGTTGCGCCTCATATCTGACAGGCCCTCTGTTCTTTACGTGTTGTGGGGGGGGGGTCAAGCTCGTTCACTTTCATCACTGACTCCAAACCACAAGTGTGTGAATGTGAAAGCTGCTGGGGGTTGGAGGGGGGGCAGTTGGACAGAGCAAAAGAGATACAGAGGGTGAGAGAGAGAGAGAGAGAAAGACAAGATACAGACGATACAAATGCAACATGACAGAAGGGATTTGAAGTGATTTAGAAAGCAAACTGAAAACAAATGGAAACAGACAGAACAGACAGAAAAATTCATTCAATTCTTTAAATTCCTTTTAATGGACTGGGATTAAAATCAATTGTGCTCACACCTTTGTAATATACTGACTTGTTTAAAATCACTGCTTTTGTAACAAAACCTCATGTCTCCAAAATGATAACTCTATAAGACAAACGCTCTCAGCATCATTTTTAAGAGTAGCAAGATGATTTTGACTCTTATTATGAAGTTTGGTGCAACAAATATTAACTTCATTATTATTTTTATTTAGAAAATTATTTTATTATTATTAATATTATTATTATTTTTATTGTTATTATTATATATATATTATTATTATATATATTATAACTAGCAATCTATTTATTTATAAAATAATCTAGCTACATTTTTAATTACCATTGTAGGGTCAAGGCCTCTTCTGGCTTGGATAAATGCCTGCGTGGATGAATGCTAGTTTAAAGGGCAGGAAAGAGTTCAGTCTCTCCAGCCCTCCTAAATGGCTCCTAGACACCCCACGAAAAAACCCTCACGGCCTGTGATGGACAGAAAAGAGCAGGCAATATTTCTGCTGGTTATTGAGAAAGGGGAAAATGCCCCATGGAACCCATCCTATCTCAGCTGTTATAGAGCTAATCACTGACTTGGTTCATTTGAGGTGTGCTTAAAATGAGCTATCAGACAGCGCTGAGTTGCTACTGGGCTGGTAATGTAGAGCAGATCCCCTGAGGAGGCCGGAGGGGGTACACTTCCTCTGCCTTCTCTACCTCTCATATTATTAATGACGTACAGTACTTGCAAGAAGGAAAGTCAAATCATTTCTTATTTCCCCTGTCAAAATAAATTAAGATTTTAAGCAGTAAAAGGAAGGGAACCCAGATAAGGTTGAAGAGATCGAGCAAACCAGGACAGTCTTATTTCACTATGCTACTGTGAGTGTCTGAATACAGGGGTCACCCATCTTATTCACAGAGGGCTTTTTCAGCTGTGGGTCAGGCAGAAGTGCACCCGATTGCACTTGATTAATCAGTTAGTTGCAGTCTTCAAATAATTGATTAGTTTTATATGAGAGAAGCTCCTGTGGGTTGGAATAAAAATGTGCAGTCACACAGGCCTTTATTTTTGCATTTAATTAGCCAAGACATATTTGATGCCTGAAGTTTGCTCCCTTACCTTTACACAGGAACTACAAGGCTAATGTAGCGTACATGCAGGGCTGGATCGAACAATTCATGTCGGCATTTGTCCCCTTATTTAATATTCAAAAGCTTTGTCTTTTGTTATTTCTTTTGACTCCACCTTAAACACCTTGTGGATCCTGTTAAAAGACTTTTTACCACCATTTACACATCACATTTTTAAAAACCATGTCGTTATTATATGTGACAAATGTGATGTGTGCCAAAAAAATAATAGAATGCCCAGGTAACACTAACTGAAGAGTGAACACAGCCACACTCCCTCCTAGTTTCACATCTGACCCCTTTTTTTTTTAAGTCTTTGAAAGATAATGGAATAAAACATTAAAAATGGGAAGAAATGTTTAAAGAAAGAGAAATCACCAAATACAAACTCATTTGTTTGGCTCTTGTATAAATTGCTAAAGGACATTCAGGTGAAAACGCTGAGTTTGTTCTCAGCTGCTTGTTTAGCCATCATGGCGCTAAGGCAAACATACAGCAGTATCAGGCTAGTTAGACATTTTGGCTGAATCCTTTATAAATTAGAAAATGAAATCCATTCCATTTCGGAAAAAACAGTGATATCATTTACTAATTCATCAGCAAAAAGTTGAATATACAGTATTTAAAGCCTGGAAAAAGCTGTTTGGAACAACTTTCCTAACAGGCACACCACACCAATTAGCATAGCTTAGAATGCACACGTAAATCATCACACACTTCACATTAAAAGTGAAGTGAAAGTGACTACCTGTCATTGTGAACACACTCAAGCGGCACAACGAAATGTGACCTCTGCATTTGACCCTTCACATGTGCACAAGCGAGCAGCTATCAACAGCGCCCAGGGAGCAGTGTAGCGGGACGGTACCTTGCTTAAGGGTAGTGCCCGGGCCAGGACTCGAACCTGCAACCTTCAGGTCCCAAAGGCAGTGTCCTAAGCACTAGGCCAACACTGCCAACATAGACTTGTGGTTTCTGATGTTGCATGACATACCGTTGTCTAGAAAACTGGACAAAAGTAGACTTCAGAATAAGACTAAGGCTTTAGAATGACTGCTACTACTGTTAGCTATGTGATGTGCACCTGTTGATTGTGATGGATAACAATGTTATACGATCTCACAAACCACAGGATAAGTAAGCCAGCATGGTTTAAAGCATGTGTCATCAGTTAGACATGCATTTTGCCCATTGCTGGTTGATTGGGTAGCTTCTATTGATAATTTTGTTCATGCTTTTGTCCATTTTTTCACCACACTACCCCCTGTAAGGCGTTCTTTAGTCTTTAGTGTACTGGTATACATCTCAGTGGTGTATATTTTTCTCATTCTTCTAGCTTTTTCTTTCTCTCAACGTGAGATGAGTGTTTGTGATTTACTGCAGAAATTTGCAGCCTGCAGCGCCTCACACACACTGTCACGTGACCACTGGTCTCTTCTGCCGTGATAAGAGAGCCCCCACTGCCTCATTTCCAGCACTCATCTCCAGGACAACACAGCTGCCTGCCAGGCTGATAAGGGGCTGTAAAAACCAGGCACCGACTTCATAGGAAATCAATTTGTCCGCAGATATATGGTACGTGTCGCAGCTTTATGAATCATTTCTGCCCCTTTGACGACAACGGAGAGATGACAGCACACCGGAATCATCAGCGATGGAACCCCACAGCAAAGGAACACCCTTGTTTCTGCTTCCCCTGGCCTTAGCAGTTAGGAAAAGTCCTAAAAGTTCATATAAAATTGTCACCCTCGTACACGCACTTTAAAAACTTTTGTGGACGGCTTCTGGAAAGCAAAGACCATAAAGGTTCCTTGATTACTATGTTTTCCCCGCCGGACCCCTTGATTCTCATGCAGAGCATACTGGTCAAACACACCTGGTTCAAGTAATCTGGTAAATTCTAGGGTACCAGAAGGCAGGGGAACTATTAAATTGTGATGGACACTGAGAGGACTAGAGTTGTGGACCCCTGCCTTAGACAAATGGATGTCATTTGAGAGACTGGAGTTTACCTTTTGAAGCCACATAAATGCTCGGTGAGCCTTGGTTTGGGTGGTTGGCTTCAGCACGTATTGAGTGATGCACATCATTTTGTTTACACATGGGAGAACTCGCATTTACCAGAAAGGGCAGTGCAGAGGTGGAGATAATGATGTGTTTCCGACCCACTGGAAATGGGTCTTACTGCTTCTCATTTTTTTACCCAAACCGTGCAGGATTGCCAGTGATCCTGTAATCATGTAATTGAACCTATTTATACTTTGCTGCTTTATGTCTTTATGTGTCTGGGCTGCTGTGTAAATGCAACCAAGATGACATATATCCAGTCCAATCAGACATGCTATCCAGTTGTTCCAAAACATCAGCAGGTGGTTTCAGATGCACTCGAGATGCAGTTGAGCCAAGTGTAAATATATCTGTTTCTTCAAACCATGTAATCCACCCAAACAAAATCAGTTACCCCATTTACAACAGCTCTTTAAGCCTTTTATACCCCTAATCCATAGAAAATCTAAAGCTAGTTCCTATGGAAGGCCTAAAAGGCCAGGAATTCACATTTATTTCACTCCCTCTTCCAGTGATAGTAAATGAATTGATATATTTGCTACTTTTGTCGTTATCACAACATAAGCATTGTTTTCTTCATGTGAGCTCATCAAATCTGGATCAGATTTTGATTCCTTGACTATGATGTACCTGTCTAAGGCTTGCTTTCTCTTCCTTCTCTTCCTGGTTTCTAAAATGTCAGGATGCAATTCATAATGCATTCTGAGTGCTTCAGTAAGGGGCGCTATAGTGACAGCCAAGCCCTTTCGTACTGCCAGCTTTCTGTCCCCCAGTCAATACTCATGGCAGACCAACACATCGACTATTCTCTCACAGAAGAGGTTTGCTCATATAATATATTATGCTTCTTTATTGCAAAAGAAGCACTTTTCTATGGCTTAGGGTCAGCTTGTGGCATAGGTGACCTAGGCAGTTGCTTAGGGCACAAAATGGGGGGGCTGCAGGTGTTCTCCCACAGGTATGGCTTCTTTTGGCAAAAACAGGATATTTTCAATTATCACAAAGCTTGTAATTAATTAGATTCATTCACTCGACATTCCTGGTTTTCTTCTGAATAGAGAGACAACATGCGTGAGGTGTCCAGGTGTGCTGTAAAGAGTCAATGCTGTACGGCTCGAAGCTTAAGAACTGAAAGCACAATTGTACACTTCTTATATAAATGCTTATATCTTATATAAAAACAGCAATACAATGAAATAAATAACGGGCGAAAATAAGCAGGACGAATAGGAAAATTAAATAAATATAATAATAAAAAATAATGTTATTTTCATGAGATCTCACTGTATAGAAAAAAGTCAATGTATAGAGAAAGCAAAATTTTCTTGGAAAAGAACAATGAAAACAAAGAAATGAAATTAACTCATTATCACAGGAAAATAAAGTAAATAAAATATGCAAATATATGGTCCTTTAAGGCTGTAGGTTTCTTTTCATGAAACGTATATATATCTGTACTGTACAAATTTACTGTGGAACTTGGAATCAGCTCAGGATAATCCTGAAGAGGATTCCTCGACTTTGCAGATAACAATGGAGAAGCAGTGCTGATGCTAATTGCATCTCGGTTTAGGAGGTGTAGGCAGTAGGTGTAGAGGAAGCAGGCAGGTGTAAATAGGACGTGGATGAATCGGGTCTAAAAAGTGTAAATAGGCTCATTGAGAGCTACTGATGGTGATCTCTTACAGCCTAAACTCTTTCATTCTACTCGGCTCAATTCCTTACTAGGCTATAAGCGAAAAACGATCAAGACTTGTTGGCGGATCACATCTTCACTCATGGCAGAGGGAACATGGAAGGAATAAATTAAGAAGTTGTGGGTTGTAGGTGGAGCCAGTCAAATCCCCTAAAGAGCAGAGGTGCGTATTAGGAGTGCGAACAGCTCTCATTCACGTGATGCACCAAATACGGAGTGCAGAAGTGCAGAGTCTCCTCCAGTCCCAGAGGAGAAACGCTCGCAGCTCCACGGCTCAGGAAACCAAGGGGTTACAGGGCAGCGATATTAATAGGGCCGCCTTCATGAATCTTTCAAAATCAATTAGGCAGACTGATGTCAGTGCAAAGTAGCCGGGCAGCATGCTGGTCAGAACGCTGCAGGATTGATTTTCACTTCTTCATCCAGAACGCATGAGCTCTCCATACACTCAGGAGTGGACTTCTCATGTGTGTTCATGTGTGCACAGGCCAGTCTTTACTTCTTCCTCTCCTTTTCTACTGCACTTTGTCCTCTCTTTCCCCCTTTTTTCACTTCTGTCTCTTACTCTCTTTCCCCTTTCTGTCACTCGCTTTTCTTCCTTTCTCACGCTCTCTCCATCTTTCTCTCTTCCTCGGCCCCTTTTATCTCTTCCTTTCTGTATCCTTTTTCTCCATCCCTTTTCTTCTCTTGCTTTCTTTGTCTCTTCCCCCTTTATTGCTTTCTATCTCATTTTTTGACATACTCTCTCCGTTCTGTTGCACTCTCTACCTCATTATCCCTTTTTCCTCTCTTTTTTCCCCCTCTCTCTTTCTCTCGTTTTCTTCTACGGTTCTCATAGGCGCTATGGAGGCCTGTTATATTAGCATGGCACCTTTATTTTTTTAAACAAAAAAGCCAGACGTCCTGTGTGAAATCACACCGTGTGGAGGTTTGGGAGAGAAAGAGCGTGTCGTTAGAGGTGGAGAAAGCCAATGATGCTCCGGCGGAGGCGATGAAGTGAATTTAAGCAGAGAAAAAGGGCTGGAGAGCCACAGGGCTGCTTTCACCCCTATCTCTGCAGCGCATAGCAATTTCCATACAACCTCAGTGCCAAATAACAACAAGCCGGCGGGGAGAGGGGTTGAGAGAGCAACAATGAGAAAGGGAATAGAGTTCTGGAGTGAAGACAAAAAAAACCACAGGCAGAGAGGCAGCGCTGCTGCTTGGGAAGAGGGCAGAGAGCACTGGAGATGAGAAATGTTGCTTTTCTCGCATTTGTTTGTTTCCTTGCGAGACATGATGGTGTCGAAGGTGTTTCTATCTCCCCATCAGAGCTAAAGGTGATCTCAGTGCAAGATTCCTGCAGCTTCAGTGAAATATCTGTGTGCACAAACTCAAAGGACTGCAATTAATAAACAATAAAACTAAAATCTGATTGGCTGGGAGACCTTCAAAGCTGCTGGAAAAGGCAACCGAAGCATTACCGTGTTCATGGAATTACCTATGGCTTGGTGGAAGAAAGCAGTCCTAAAAACAGCCCTGAATGGTTTGGCAAAAACTCAAAGGTTCACAATTTTCCAATAATACCAAATGTAGTCAATCATACATGGGGTCCAAATATTGTTTCTCTTATTTAGCACTGGAGCTGTAAGGGTAAGGTTGCTAATGTAACGATCATGCCCTTGTGTTTCCACGTGTCTATGTTGTTTGGGTTTCTGCCACGTGTCTTGCCATCGTGTTTAGTGTGTAGCCACGCCCCCCAGCTGTGTCCCATGTGTAGTAATTCTTTAGTCAGCTGTCTCCTATTTCCTGTGTCTATCTAGTTTTCCTTGGTTTGGTTTAGTGTGGTGGATTGTCCGTTGTATCTACCCTGTTGTTCCAGTCGTGCGTCGTTGTGTTAGTCTACTTCCATGTTCATGCTTCGTGTTTTGTTCATTTCTTAATGTTTATTTTCTCAGTGTAGTGTTTGTGTCGTTTATTTAATAAATCCGCCCCAACGTTGCTGTCACCGCCTAGCTCTGCCCCGAAGTCGCCGTCACCGCCCAGCTCCACCCCGCTATCTACGCCATCTTCCACGTTTCCACACTAACAAACACTCAATAGTCAATACTCACCCGAATCGTTTTTGTAAATACTTCCTTTAATCTTTTCTTGGTACAGACGACACAGACTTGGGTGATTATTGCCTTTGTGTGTTTGTTAGGATCATTAGCCACACATCTGCAGTTCTGAACTAAAGAAGCAAAATCTGGACTTTATATATGCCCTGGATATAACATGCCAAACACTCACTACATGTGTGGTGAATGGAAAATTGCTAAACAATTCCTTAAACTCCTTAACAATGGTGGCTAAAGGGCAGAGTGGCACTGTTTTAGATTTTAAAAAGCCCATATCATACATGTTTCTTAGGTTTTACATTTCCCCTGTGACCCATTTATGGTGTTTATGCACCAAACAATTGGTTGTTACATTTCATACAAGTCACAACATTGTGACTATTTTCCAGGTTTAGAAGTAAACGGGCCATTCACTTCAGTATAGGCAGGGGTAGCCTAGTGGTCAAGACCACGCCCTTGTGATTAGTAGCACTGAATATGTTCACAATGACAACTCACATTCTTTACTAATAAATTACCTCTTTACTAATAAATGACCTCAGTTCTGGTCAGCTGTAACATATTGGGCTTCATTTAAAAACCAGTTCGGGCTGAAATATAACTTCAGAATGAATTAGTCCTGAATTACATACAGTCCTGTTCAACTGGAAAAAACTGGTCCCAGAATCAAACTGGTGTTTACTCAGTCACTGTCTGAATGCCACAATCAATTACATAATCAATGTAACTTATACAAATAAGTACATTGGATTAAATTACAGTTCACCTAGATTAAGGTCTGGAGAGAAAAAGAGAGAGAGATAAAGGGCAGATAGCAAGCAAGATAGAGAGAGAGAAAGAAAGAGATTGAGAAAGAGAGAGAAAGAGAGAGAAAGAGAGAGAAAGAAAGAGATTGAGAGAGAGATAGAGAAAGAGAGAGAAAGAAAGAGATTGAGAGAGAGAGCGAGAGAGAGAAAGAAAGAGATTGAGAGAGAGAGCGAGAGAGAGAAAGAAAGAGATTGAGAGAGAGATAGAAAGGGAGAGAAAGAAAGAGATTGAGAGAGAGAGAGAAAGAGAGAGAAAGAAAGAGATTGAGTGAGAGAGAGAGAAAGAAAGAGATTGAGAGAGAGATAGAGAAAGAGAGAGAAAGAAAGAGATTGAGAGAGAGAGCGAGAGAGAGAGAAAGAAAGAGATTGAGAGAGAGATAGAGAGGGAGAGGGAGATAGAGAGTGAGAGAGATAGAGGGATATATATAGAGAGAAAGAAAGAGATTGAGAGAGAGAGCGAGAGAAAGAGAGAGAGAGGGAGATAGAGAGGGAGAGGGAGATAGAAAGAGAGAAAGTGAGAGAGATAGAGGGATATATATAGAGAGAGAAAGAAAGAGATTGAGAGAAAGAGAGAGAGAGAGAGACAGAGGCAGAGCAATACAGATAGATCAAATGCTCCTTCTGTACATCTTTTTTCTCCCCTTTGGCTATATTACAGTCACCAAATGAACTAAAACCAACTTATAACCCGCCCTATTTTGTCACTGACCCAGACCAGATCGCTGCGAAACAGCTGTGCATAAGAGTCAGTCATCTGCCCTGAAGGTTCAGTAAAACTGACTGATAGCATCTGCATTTTTCCCTCAGCTGTCCATCTGTACGCTGGGTAGGCCACTGATTTGCGCAGACATTCCTTCACAGATCGACAGTGGCCCTCAGGTAACTGAATTCGGCTTCCGCTCAGACAAAGCTGATTTGTTGACCCCGGCTCGATAAACAGTGACTGCGGGTTAATGTACCTTTCTCTGTGAAGAAACAAATACAGACAAACCCAGCAGGAGGACGGAGGGTCTTTGGTTTTAACGGTCTAATCTTCACCTTCAGAACATCTTTGTGGCGGCTGCCCACACTGTTCAGGATCAAGAAGAACCTAATGGTCATCCCAAGCACATAAAAGCTTACAGTGGAATGAAAAAATGCTCCTTTCGGGTCTCGGTGCAACACACACACACACACAAACAGCGCAAGTTTACAAAACCACAGAGGACAAGTAAACAAAATGCTTATAAGACAGTTTCATTAAACAAGACAGCGCAGTACCAACTACTGCAGACACCCAGCAGCGCCCAGTATAGTACAGTAAACAGGAACGGACATGGCAGAGAGACAGAGGCTAAAATGTAGAATTCCACCACCTGTGACTCACTTCTGCCAGATTTCTCTGTTCCTGTGTGACTGACAGACAGTATGTCTGGGGGGAAAAGGTCCTGTCCCTGTGGACACACTCTGCTTACCTCATAAATGTTTCAGCCGCCCAGCAGCAACATACACTATACATTATGCAGGGATCCTAAACGTTTCTTCCCAAAATAATTGCTGAGCACAAGCTGAGCCCCTGGGAAATCCTCCGAGATTGCTGTTCTACCCTGCACTGTTAAAGCCTGTCCACAAAAAAGCTTCATTCTGCATTCATCTCCAATTAGGAAAGAAAGAAAGAAAGAAAGAAAGAAAGAAAAAGAGAGAAAGCAAAAAGAGAAGTAAAAGAAGAAAAGAAAAGGTACAAGAACAGAACAAATAAATAAAGATAAAAAAGTATAAAAAAAGAAAGAAAGAAAGAAAGAAAGAAAGAAAGAAAGAAAGACAGAGAGAGGAAAAGAGAAGTAAAAGAAGGAAAGGTAAAAACAGAAAAAAATAAATAAAGATAAAAAGATATGAAAGAAAGAAAGAAAGAAAGAAAGAAAGAAAAAGGAAGTAAAAAGAAGTAAAACAATAAAGGAAAAGGTAAAAGAACAGAACAAATAAATAAAGATAAAAAAAAGAAAGAAAAACATAGAAAGAGAGAAAAAATGACAAACAGGAAATGCAAAGAAAAAGAAAGGAAGAAAGTTTATGAAGAGAAGAGCCAAAAAAGAAAGAAATATAAGTTCAGAAGAAAAAGCAAATTTAGAAATAAGTAAATAATGAAAGTGAAAGAGAGCGAGGGGAGAGAGAGAGAGAGATAGAAAGAGAGATAGAGAGGAGTGCAATGTGAAACCACTGCTCATCAGAATTCATCCTTTTCTCCTTCGTGAATGGATTCACTGGAAGGAGTTAAGTGTTAAGTCGGAACAAATCTGGTCAAGAGTTTGCAGTAATACGTAATTAACCTGAGTGCCGTTAGCAGTAATTAATACCACACATGGCGCACACACGAAATCACCCACAAAAGCTTCACCAACAGCCAGAACTGAAAAACTAATTACAGAAGTTCCCAGAGGAGGGTTTAAAACCTACAAAACACTGAAATGATAATGATAATATACTAATAAAAGTTTCGTCTCGGCCTGAACACACACGTGCTTGTGTGAACAGAATGTGATTGGAATCCATTAACACTGAGGATGCCCTGCGGAGGCTCGGAGCTGGTACAATGTGATGTGAAAGTGAAGCAGTTAGTGCACAGATGTCAGTGTTTATTGGCACAGAGATGGATCGAGCATCCTCTTGGCCTATATCAGTTAACATAATTCAGGTATTGATTGTGCGGATGGTGTGCGGCAAGACTGATAATGAGCCTTATGATAATCAGCATTAGTGCCCTATGACACGGCCCAGCATAGCTGTGACCTCTGACATCAAAACCTGTCCATGACTGCGCAGAAGAAGCCACAGCTCATTAAAGAGCCCATGTCCTACAATCTTCCTGTTTTCCCTTTGGTCAGATTACGTCATTTTTGCTTTTTTTCTGGGCCAAAACAGAACTGTTCCAACTCAGAGGTTCAAGTCCCGGTTCGGGCACTACTGAGGTGCCCTTGAGCAGGGTACCATCCCACTACAAAGCTGCCCGGGTGCTGTTGACAGCTACTCGCTGCTCCAGATGTGCACGTGATGCAGAAACAAAGCTGGGGTGAAGCGAATGTCCTCTAGGCATCTGAATATTCTAGCCTCAAGTCCATTTCAGTGTAAACACCTAAAGGCAACTAATTTGTTGACATTTGCCCAAATTAACTTCAATCAGATATTACACATGTTTGAGATTAGGGCAAGTTTGGTTGCTTTTCTAACTTTCCAACTTCATTAATGCAGAAAAAAAATTCCCATCTCATTATTATGTCTACAACCAGCAGAGCACCCTGAAATACCTTACAGGTCTTTTATCATCACAGACGTCCTACAGCTTTAATTTACAGTAAATCCGGGCTGCCAGCTCTCACTCACTGGGTGTGAGACTCAATTGACAGATTTCACACCAGCGAGGTCTTTTCCCACACTAACTTTTTGTATTCTAATGTAAAAGTTGTGACTTTAAAGTGAAGGAACAGCAGTGTTTGGACCCCCAAACCATTGAAATAATGCCTCACCCCCACCCCAGTGGAGCAGCAACCTTTTAAATACCCTTTTCCTGCTTTGGCGAACCCACTTCACCTCAGACTTGCTGATAAACTAATTAGTTTGATCTGTCAGGAAAACAGCAAAAGAACCAGGTGCTTCAGGACCCCTGGGGTTAGAATCTTCTACCCCACCTATTACTTTTGCGCTCTTAGAACCAGACTTTAAGTGAGAACGTGCAGTGCAAAACGTGCCTTTGGTGAGGCCGCAACATGTGCCTGAATTAACATTCAGTTCACTAAGGCTGTAGTTAATCACTCCAGACTGCACACAGGAGAGCCTACTAATTGCACTATAGATAGGTGTTAATACATGAAGCCCTTTCCTACAAAACATTCTACCGGGATGTAATTGTTCTCTGGCTCACAATAAATAAATAAATAAATAAATAAATGAATGACTGAATGAATGACTGAAAAAAACAATAAAACAGTACAACAGTACAACAGTCTCTAGAGAACAAGAACATGCAGAGACTCAGCCACTCACAAAGGGTAAATTTGTTAAAATTGTGTTATTCTTCTGAAATAGTGATTTTCAGCACTATCTGAGGCTCTTGCCCTTATCTGTTAAGTTTCTATTGTTAAAGAGTAATTAAACCCTAAAATCATTTATTTCATTAAAACTGAAATATGATGTTTTGACATTTTTTTTCAAACCGTCAAAATAACATAACTGCTGTGTTCAGCTTCTGCTGCAACCCCTCTCCTTCTACAGTCACGCTTGGCAAAGCCCTGACACAATATGCAAACCAACGTTACCATCCCCTAATGACGACGACCGACTTGTTCTGCACTGAACAAACGTGAAATACAGAAAGTGGACTGGAGAGCCCAATCCTAAATTAACCAATCTGTCACACTCTCCTACATAGTGACCGCTAAGGCTATCAGAATGAAAAAAAAATGTCAACAGCAAATTACAGGACCCATCTGGAAATAGAAACGCAGTGCAATATCTTTTTCACCTGTTTAAACCAGAAATTGTCACTGCTTAAGTAATGCTATATACGGCTAGACTTCCCCACACCTGGTTTAACATTATTCAACTGTACAGAGTTTAGATGCCTGCGTGTTCAGATAATCTCACATTCCTCACAGTCCATTCCTCTCCCTCTTCATTCTGGTAAGTCTCCTTTTACATGTTGGGGTGTGTGTGTGATGACACCACAGGAAATTTTTTTTTAAAGGCATTTCTGCATTTTCTGCATGGTGTTAACAGGATATGGGCTGAGTTGCACTGAAGTCAAGGAGAAAATTACAGAATGTGTAATGTTATATACATATTTATACACACGTGGACAAAATTGTTGGTACCCTTCAGTCAATGAAAGAAAAACTCACAATGGTCACAGAAATAACTT
>JBBPDA010000039.1:10438129-10460396 GCA_037974385.1 Arnoldichthys spilopterus
GTGTGTCTTGGCGTTTTTTGGGGGGGTGGGGGGGGGGGGGGGGGGATATAACATAATTCTCTCCCACATAATTGTGCACCATCTCTATTGGTCCTTTCCACATGAAATATTCACACACCATCAGCCAGTGTTTTCAAATGAAGCAAAAGTACGGAAAAAATGGAGTTAACAGGTTTTGAGGACAGCGACTATGGGTGAATATGCTGCAGCACAATCGCTCAGCTGGGAGAAATATTGACAAACCTATTACACACAGATAAACTGAAACAAATCAAGCTCCTCTCTAGCTACTCTAAGACACATGCCATCTCTCTTGTGCACCTAAACGACTCTTTAAACGTGAGTGCCCATCTCATATGATGCACTGTATCACATTTCCAGCCGGCCTTTTGCTCCCGCTGCTCCAGAAGCCACAATTACTGTGGGAGGAGAGCCAAATGAGCAGCCTGGGAATGGAAAATCTACTTCTGCCGGAACACACACACATATACACACATCGCTCTCTCCTCTGAAGATGTCTCAGCATGCAGAAGCAGTAGCAGTTTAATGCTGGTGAGAGACACTACAGCTAAGCTCAAGTGGACCAGAGTGTCCTCATCAGCTGAGGGCTGACTGGTGCGCTGGTGTGGTCAGTAGCCAGATGCATGTGCAAAGTTGGTCTGTTTGTTGCATCTCTCCAAGAGTCCAAATCATTTTATCTCCAACACGGGCAGGGGGTTCACTTCAGTGGGGGGTTATCCAGTGTGCAGAAACTTACAAACTGATTCAGAGTCCATAGATAAAACAAGCAGAAATAGTCACAATGCACAATAAATATAAGAGAAAAACAACAAGGGAAGCCTTCACTCTTTCAAGGATGCAAAAAATAAAAATAAACGATTGCTTTTTAGAGAAATGGCAGAAAAATCAGGCTCTCAGAAGAACTTATGGTTTGTGTGGAGAACCTTTATAATTGTTTTTTTCATGTACATATGTGCTGATGCCAATACATAAATTCTTATAAAAAAAAAATTGGGACCAATTTTACCTGGATTATTACTGTGACAAAATTTAAGCACATTTATTGTAATGACATACTTTGCTACAAAGTTTAAAACAAACTTCACTTATTTTAGAATAAACTATGGCCTTGTCCACATGCCACCACATTAAGGCCCTTGTCAAAGTGGCTCAGATCTTTACGCTCACCGATTTTTCCTGCTTCCGGCACATCAGCTTCAAGAACTGACTGGTTACTTGCTGCCTAATACAGTATATACCACTGAAACAAAATTGACAGAGGGACAATCTAGGAAATTACTAATTTCCTGGTGAGTACCCTGAACCCTGTACTGAACTAGGGACGTCTTCAAGACATACTCTCTGTTTCAACACAACATAAGTCTAAGCTCATAGGGGGTTAGGTGCCCTTCTCAAGGACACTTTAGCCATGGGTGTTCCTTCTGGCTCAGGGAATCAAACCAGCAAGACTTGGGTCATAAACCCACTTCTCAAACCATTAGGTTACAGCTTCCCCCAATGTTCTTTAAAGAAACATAGAAAAGATTTTCCATCATAATGAAAAATCCCTTTAACAAGGCAAAGAACCGTTTAGCACTCAAATGGTTCATTGATCTGTCACGGTTCTATAAGCAATCACTCCACTAACGAACCCTGTTTTTTGAGGGTGTATGTCAGAGCTTTCATGCAATAACATGCCACAACAAACCCTTTGATGAACAGTGTCAGTGTTGTGTGTTTTGCTCGCTTACATCTCTGAAGAACTGAGCTGAGCGAGGTAACAGAAGGAAACACAGCGAGTGACATTTACCAAATGCCATATATCATATGAACATGAACTGTGACCAAGTGCATAAATATTAGTTTGAGGATCTCAGTAGAACTGTTTAATGTGGTAGTGGGCTGCAGCAGTCAACTTTGAACATCTCGAATGCAGTCAAACAGAGGTGCATTTATTTTAGTTAAAGCATCAGAGCAGCTGAAACAAATTTCCCAAATAATCCTCAGATCAGATAGCAGAAAAAAATACGCCCGCCTTAAAATATTCCCTCTATCAGCATTAAAGAAGCTAAGATTAAAGCCTGTTGAGTCACCCGCACCGTGAGATTTACATAATTCTCAAAATACTAACTTCTCCACTCCTGACCCTGACATAAAACGCTACTATTAATAGGCCTGGCAGCTGGGATGTGCTAAAGTGTGGCTGCTCCGTGTGAGGCTTGAGCCGAGTACCCCGAGTTTCATATCTCCGGGACAGGATCTTCGCTGGCAGGCGAGCAGGAGGAAGCAGCTTTCATCCAGCCATGCTCCTATGCTATTGTTAGCATCTGGAGAGGCTCTGACAGTCTGGCTAATAGGGATGCTGGAAGGTTGTAGCTGTTTTAAGCACAGAGACAGGGCCCCCTGCCAGTCTGTTCGTCTCCCCTCCCTTCTCCTCTGTCCTCTCAATCCATTTCCCGCAAAGAGAAAGTGTCCAAAACACTGAGCTTTAACCCTCTGCTTACTAATAAGACCCGAGAGTGTGACTTCAAGGAATCTTTTACTGAAAATGTGGATGATCTGGTAAGTTTGGCATATGTTTTAGTAAAGAAAATGTTGATGTGCTGTACATTTTCAATAGGAGCCAGATATGGACTGCTGGCAGACTGGGTTAAGTGACAATGGTTTTCTCCTGAGTCCATATGGCAACACTTGTCACAGTAGTATGAGAGTTTCTCATGCAATAGTTTTTGAGCAGCTGAAAGTGAAACATATTCAACAATGTTGGCAGTAAATATTTTCACATTATTACATACTGTAGCTGATGAAAGACCAAAATTTGAGAAACTAAAAATTCTCTTATTTGCTTGCAAAGATTGGATTCTTCTTTTATACCCAATCACGATATCCTAACATGTTACATGTGTAGCTTTCAGTCTGGGCGGCATGCAGTCATCAATTCAACTATTAATTCTGCATCATATCAAGGACTGCTTGAAGATAACCTGAGGCCATCTATGCAAAACATGAAGTTGAACCAGAGGGGGACCTTTCAAAGGGATAATGATCTTAAGCACAGTTGCAATTCCACCAGGGAATGGCTCAAAAAAGGAGAAAGGAGGGTTTATGAACAATACTGAAATGTTGTGTGGGCAACACATGCAAGAAAATCCTCAAACATCTTTAACTCGACTAAAGGAATTTTGTTAAGTTGTCAAAATTTCAGCAAGTCAGTGTGAGACACTGGTGGACAATTATGCAAAATGCCTACGAGAAGTTATTACGAGGCCAATACAAGCTTCTGAGAGCAACACTGTTTTACTTTCCCCCAGGAAGAATATTACATCTGTTGAGATTTTTTATTGAAGTAGGCACTGAATTAAAGAGTTTTAAAAAAATTAAAAAGTTCCATGGGATGTACTTATTTTTTCACATTATTACATTATTCTGAGAGAAATACGAAAACATAAAAATAGAACAAGTAAAAACAAAGACAAGGCCACCAAATATTTTAAGAGGACAGTTGGGAACAGCAATTAACTCAGAAACTGCTGAGATGAGATGAGGGAGTTGAGATGTGAGAACTGCACAGCATTGTACTTTTTTGTTATAATCGTAAACTAAAGTTTATCCCAATATTTTACTCTTAAACAGTACGATGTAAAGTAAATGTTTTAGCATATTATCACAGAAAAAAAGCAAGAAAATGTAATTTAACAGAGGTTTTGCTTACAACTATATATTTCAAATATATTCTTTATTCATATTTGATAGCAATGGTGGTTCTAGCTTGTAAGGCACCCTGGATGAAAGCTCCTTTTAGCAATCACCCCATTTCAGATTGTGTTTACCCACCCACTCCCTGAAAAGTAAATTTTGGTTCTCTTTGTTGTTGCAATGAGATGCATTATTTCAAAGAAACAAACAAGTAAACAAAGTAAATTTTCTTTGCAGAATATTTCCCTTCACATTCTAGGCAACTGCCTATGCTGCCTATGCCATGGGCCGGCCACGTGGGGTAGCAATCTTGTATTGTGAATTTCCAGTTTTGTTTAATATACAATTTCTGAATCCACATTAGCAAGTGTGTTAAATATTACTTAACATTTACTTAATTTACACAGGTTGAAGCAAGTGCTGGCTCAGATATGCAGTATGTGCAATGCTTTTAGTGGACTACACAGTATGTTTTCACTATTTATTGGCTGCATTAGCCTACACAAAAGCAGATACAAAAATACAAAAACAGAAACTGCATCAATCAGATTTTTTTTCTTATTGCTTCAAATGGACGTATCTTGAAAGTGCTGCAAAAAGGCTGCCTGTCATTCAGCGATGGCTTATCTACCAGCGCTCTGAAGCACGGCAGCTGTTCTCACCTGAGCAGCGATCAGATTCAGGGTGATATGAGTTTGAATCAGATGCTCTCCTGCTCCGATATAATGATTTTTACATCATGCAAGCAGAGTGTTGCAGAAAGAGCAAGAGCAGTAGCACATGATATAAGGGCTAAGATGAGCTTTCTCCAAGTGACAGGGAAATAAAATGGCGTATTACTAAAATAAGGATCACAGCAGGGTTTAGGGAGAGGAGCTGTCTCCTCTGTTCAGCTCTAACATGGCAATGCAGGGCTTCCACACCAACAGGGAACCTGAAGCCACATGTAAAATCAGATAGGAGGAATCATTGCTTTTCCGGCCTGGATCCAGGTCAGTGGCTCATGTTGTGTCAGTAAAGACAATGCTCCTTTTCAGACAGAAGAGATATCAGGGCATAAAGGCCCAGTCTGATTCACCAGACAATAGGGCACTGTTTCTGTATGAAAACACAAGGTGCCTGGATGACCTTAGGAGCAAAATGAAATTTGGACAAAAGCGTAAAAAGAATAGAGATGTTTTGTTTTCGCAGGTTGAATTACATGTCTACATGACATGAGCTACATGTCACATCACCAGCTTGTGGTCACCACAGCAGGTGAATGAACTGGGTAGATGTCGAAAATACATCTAAAAAAATATAATAAAAAATATTTTCAAAAATAAAATCTTTCAAGCAAATTAAAACATGGAGGCAAAGCAAAACACCCACTGGATTCATTCAAAGACTCCTGACATTCAGACTGTATAAGGCAATGGGCACTGGTAGCATAGTGGTTAGGAACCTGCTCATGTGATCAGAGGGTTGCAGATCCAAGTCCCAGCACTGGTTCTAATGAGGAAACCTTGAACCAAGTACTGTCCTGCCACACTGCTCCCTAGGTGCTGTTGACAGCTGCCTGCTGCTCCATGTGTGAATGGGTTAAATGCAGAGGTCATATTTCATTATGGTGCACACCTATGGTGTGATGGGGTGTGTTCACAATGACAAATAATCACTTTCACTGCATGTTCTACATTTTCAGTTGCAGTTCTGTTGCTCCATGTTAAAGGAGCAGTAGGCTGCTCACATGGGCAGCCAGGGGGACGGTACCTTGCTCAATGGTACGTGAACCGGTCTGGGATTTGAACCACCACCTTCAGGTCAAAGGTGCGACTTCCTAACCGTTACACCACCACTGCCCACTGCACCACAACACCACTGTAAAGTTAGTAAGGTTTCTCTCAAGGAAATGTGAACTAGAACATTGCAGATTTCCCCTGTATTTACATTCGTGCTCCTGTCACAGACATTTTACCAATAAGTGACGTGAAAGCGATGGTCAGTGTGAACACATCCCATCACTCAAAGTGCACCACAATGAAATGTGACCTCTGCATTTAAGTCATCCACACATAAAGCGGTGGGCAGTTATCAACAGCACCCGGTGAGCAGTGTAGCACAAAGGTACCTTGTTTAAGGTTACTGCAGTGGTACCTGGGCCGGGGCTAGAACCCTCCAATCACAAGGACAAGTCCCTAACCACTTCTCGTGGATTTTTCTCTGTGTGAAAAACTAAACAAAGAGAAAAAGTTTACAAATTCATCATCTGATTCACTGGTGTAAAAACACCCTTAGTGGTTAAAAAGAGCATAGCATCAAGATCTGAACACATGAAACACAGCATACAGATTTCATAAACCTTTTACAGAAATCTTCCTATAGTAGATTGTGGTAGGTAGATTGTGTAGGCAGTGACAGTAGAAACAAATGCTCGGAGGGTGCCGTGCTGCCTGACTGAGGGGAACAGCAACTCTGTTAGCCAAGAGTACAACTGTAAACTCGTCTGCTAGCATGAGTGTTACCACACATCCCTGCGTGATCAAAGACCATATGCAGGGCTCTTGGGCTCGACAGGAGCTGAGACGTACAGCAGTAAGCGTTCACACTCACTTTCATGCCTCCGGTGTGATCATTATCTCCTCTGAACTGTGCCTTCAGTGCCAGTGTGAAGAGCTCAATATGGCCTCTGCAGGCTGGAGCACATAAAAAAATCTTCACATCACTCTATTGCTTACTGAACCAAAGGTTAGAGGAAGAAAAGGAAGTTTAGGGCCTGAAGTCAGAGGTGTTGTCCCCATTCAGTATGAGGGGACATGTGTCCCCCTAAAATATTAAGAATGAATTAAGAAAGCAATTAAATGGAGTTATGAAATATTGAAAGCTTGGAAGGAGAACCTTGCCTGAAGCTCCTCCTCAATTTTAGTTCTTCCTCCCTATTCCTCATTCTTCTGTACAATGGCAGGTCTACACTGTGCGATAGTGGGCTGTCCTAAAACGACCAACGTGAAAGAAACATGGTGACATATTTGGTTGTGGTCCTATGTCTCTACAAAGTCCCATGTTCTACATGTTCTGGTCAAAGATGGCCCTTGTGACTAAAGATAGCCCAGGACAGACTCTGAGAGTATTAAAAAAGTTGCATGTCCAACCCACATCTAATCAACCAGCAAGAATGCAGTATGAGATGCTACACTGATCAACACAACAGCTTAGTCCTTGCTTCACTTCATTGTTTACCACTGTGGTGGGCAGATGGATGGTACATGGTGGTGATATTTTATTCCTGTATATTGACTTGCATCAGACACTGATGCTGGATGAGTAATGGGGCAAAGGAAAGGCCATCCCACCTAGAGAGAGCAGGGCCAATTGGGCTCTTGTGGACTCCCAGCCACAGATGGACGTGGGACAGTGCCAGGAATCAAACTTGTAATCTCTCGATGACGTGGCAAATGCTTAGACCCATCCGCGATACATCACCCGTTCTGACAGTGAGGGAGCCAAGAATTAGTGCAAAATTGACTAATGTTCTAATATAGTCAATCACCATGTGATCTGTAAACATACTTTGGTAAGCGTAATGTGTTTTGGGGTTTACTTTGCAGCAGAGGCTACAGTGGTGATATTTAGAGTTCATCATTAAGTTCAGGCTCAGAGTCATCAGGTCTGGGCCTGTAACCTTGCATGGATCCCTAAGCTGACATTAAATCATATTAAAACACAGCTAAGCATAATGACTATTTCTGTACAGCATCTCAAGAAGATATTTTTAACCTGGCGTAATGCATTTTGCATGAGATCCCAAAACGGTTCTTCTACAGCCGATTTGATTTTATGAGATTTTGAAACAGAGAGGGGCTTAAAACAGATGGATGTTGTTGTTTAAGGCTTATGAATTAAGACCCTAAGATACTCCAGACAATGAGACACTGTGCTTGCTATGAATGCAGGTGCTATTATAACCTTTGTCAGAATGAGACAAAACTTTTCTGCAGGCTGAATTCTGCATGTATTACACATTACTGTTTTGGGAAGACCAGCAGCTCGGTTTAACTGTGGGAATAATGTAAATTATGATTCTGTCCATGTTCTCATCTCAATTTACATCAAAAAGATCCCCCTTGATCCTTCAAGCAGTTTGAACCCATGGTTCAGAACAGAGGTCCAGGCACGGAGAGTTAGGATCAACTAAGGTCAAACTAAAAAAAATAGTAATAACACTACGTAACAGAATCTTATTTTATTTTTGTTCCCAAGTGCGAAGTGTGTTTTATTTTATGCCTAAAATAAATAGAAAAAGGCTGTTGTGCCACAAAAACTGTTTTTAAGAACATTCTCCATTCACTTAAGATGCTAAATAGACTTCCAGAATATTCTGGAACTGTAAGAACTATCCAGAAGAATTGTCCAGAATTTTCTTTCCGGAATCTTTTAGAACTTGCTGGGAATGTGAACTTTGATTCATTGTTGTCATTTTCTATCCAAGTACTTACAAACTACCATAAAAAAAAACAGACAGAAAGTAAAGAATGTGATCAGTTTGCAAAAGTGTTGCCTCTTGTAATAATATGAGCAAATCATAGAATAGAAAAATCATTTAAATTATTAATATAATATAATAAATAACTATAAATGTGCTCTTAATTTGTTAAAATGACAGTGACATTATCAGGTGAAAGCAAAATTCTAATTTAAAAAGCAATAAAACCCTGAAAATGAGGTCAGCTTAGATGACCAAAGTGCCAGACTATGACTATATGGGGGAAAGTCACAATTTTATCCTTTTACTGCATACAGGGTATATATTAAGGACATAGCGAGACTCAAGGATGGGTTCTGATTAATCTGACACGTAATTTCAGTTTGACATACACTTGGGAAGCATCAAGTACTAAATTCAGCTTAAACAGACCATTAAGAAACAATCATCAGTAATCATACAAGACAAAAATGCGGTGCTTCGTGAAGAGCAGCGGATCCAATTAACATAGCAGACCCTTAAAAAATAGGTGTTCAAGAACTACAGTCAGTCAGTGATTCAATTTAGTGCGCTTCACCCTGACAAACCTTATAAATGAAAACTCAAATTTTATAAACATAACTCTTGAAAAAGCATGTTTACTTATGTAGGGCCTCCAGAGAATTTCACATCTAAGCACATTTTGCACACTTGAGTTCTTGGCATTTTCCCTGGTTCCTCTGACAAAATAAATCAAATGCTTATCACAGTCAGTATGGCCCCTTTTTTCTAATCACACCAAGCTATACTGCTCCCTAAAGCGACGCTTCCTTCAAATCCCATTCATTAAGTAAGCGCTAGCGAATTTTACAGGATTAGATCCAGCGTGACTGATACGGAAAAAAAACAGGCATTTATGCTCTGTGTAGACAGCAAATGAAATCAACAGAGGAATAGTCTTTAGGATGATGCAGCTGTAAAGGCCTTCTCGCAAGATGTTCCTGAGGAACGGACTCTGTGCCAGAGCTTCTGACCATGTCGGCTTTCTGAGCCAAAGAGGGCAGAGGCGTCTTCATAAACATTGCTGGGAAACAAGACATAACAATGACCAAAAAATAAGCAGCGGAGTGCATTTCTGAACATAATACTGGAGGAGCTGGATGTAGCAGTAAAGAAAACTGGGCAGAAAAATCAATAGCCTCCTCACTCTTGGCTCCTCACGCAGAATTCAAGGCCTAGTAGGCGGCTTGAAGCGAAAAGGCGAGAAAAGTAGCTACATGTAGAGGCTTAAAGACAAGCTATTTTTCTTTCCTCTCTCTGGATTTACCACACCGACCATATATTCATTGTGTTTTACCTTGTAGGCAGACTAGGCTTTAGTTGGAACGAAGTAACTTAAAGGTGCTTCATTTACTATCTGATGCACCTTGGACAGCTCCTCAGAACGGGAGTGAAATTCGAATTTAGGGCCCAACATGATTCAACTACTTAAGCAGTGGCAGATCATTGCTATTGCTGATCTAGATGTAGATGCAGTATAGTTACATTCCACGTTACCTTGAATGTGAAGCTTAACTGGCCTTTAAGACAGGTATGTAAGACATGAGATTTGAAAGGGTTCATCGTAGAGTAACTTCCTATTTTAGAAGTTTTTTTGAATGGAACCAGGGGTTGGGGTTTACAGCACAAATATAGACATTTTATTTTCTGTCCAACCATCAGTCAATCTACATGTGTCATCTGAGTTTTTATGTCATGTTAAAAGTGTTAAATTAGTGACACCCCCCACCCCACCCCCATTAAAAAGGAGGGAGTATTATTTTGCCTTACATTGCCTTATATGTGAAGTTGCTAGCCTCCACTTTTATATTTATAGATGTTCGGTCTCAAATACCATTGCAGTCCTCTTGAGAAGATGACGTTAATCCAATATTAGGACACTCAGGCCTGGAACAAAGTCTATAAAATGTTTGGCCTGTGTCAGTTTAAACAAGGTTACTTATCTCTATGGGAAAATATCCAACAACTGATATAAACATGATTTGCTGTAAGAGATGGCACATTAAAGGCATAGCCAACTGCAATCTATTTGGGGATGGAGTACTTCACTCCTTACAGGAAATAAACTCCAATCATGGTCCATGGGTTACAATACTGTAGGGGATGAAAGTGTATTTCATCACCCAATACTCTGTATGGTAATAGTGAGAATAACATGGTAAAAGGAACCAGGCTTTAAGCTGTGGGAGAATGTCGTCGATAACATGGGTTGGTCATTAAGGCATATTAAGAAAAATAATTCACAGATATTACTGGACTCCAGTCTCAGTTACAAAGCCTGGTCTATTTCAAAGCAATGAGTTATGGAAGTGTAAGAGTTCCACTGGTACATTTCTACACCTCACCTACAGCTTTTCCAACTGTTTTTCCCATTTTAGGGCGATTGAGGGGCTGGATCAGCCCTTATCAATCTCTCTACATATTATTGTTATTATTATTATTGTTATTTTTATTATGAGGTTTTGACATGACAGATCACAAGACATGAAAGAATAAAAGAGAGATGTTATGATCATATAATGTATAGCCCTGAAAAAATCTACTATCTAAGAATCCTGCAATCAGTATTTTCAACCACTACAACTTGCCCTGCTTACAGAGATCATTCTCGTGCTCCTTGGTGATTTTCTTCATGTGGGTGTATGTACTCCATGAACTGTTTGTACAGGGAGCATTCGAGATATGCGCCTGCCTACTCCTTGGAGAGCGCTGACCGGCCTGCTTGAGTGTTCACACAGCTCCTTCAGCTCCAGGGCATGTCACTGGGACTGATAGAGCAGCAGACGCATGCAAGACACAGCATCTTCTCTCAACCTATCACCGGATGATGCCTATTCCTAATTAAAGGCGGGCTGGCATGGCAATGCTGTTATGACTGTGGTGAAAGCGGTTATTTTTCAAAAGGCCTTCCGTGATGCCTAAGAGGCCTCTGGGGGAAAAGCAGAGAGCAGAAGCCTCTCCACCAGCACATCATTGATTAAAGAGGCCCAACGAACTTCCAGCTGCACCACAGGGGAAAAAAGAGGACAAACAGGGCTCTCCCTGCTTTGCTCAAAGCATCTGAGCTTTTTCATTAACTGCTCTGTGTGCTTGTCACTTCCTTCTTTAAGTTGCGGAGTGTCAGCTGTTTCGAAGAGCACAGGTTGGGTTAAGGTAACACATTGACTGACTACAAGCTGCAAGTGATTTTGTTCTACCAGCCTGGTGAACTGAATATAATAGACATAATTTTTAGCACAAATTGTACTGTGCTGTGATTCAGAATCCCATAGAAAACCAAAATATCAGACACATCTTTAATCAGACATGTGAACAAACAATTTAACAGAGATGCAAGAAAAACAAAACCAATAAGCCACAAGCAGCCCTGCTTTACAGTGATTCTACCCCAAATAAAGAGTGTTGGTAAAACCAGTGTAGAAGTGTAAAATCCAGTGCAAAATCAGTGTAACACATAGCTTTAAGTGCACATAAACTATGTAAACATATGATAAAGTTAACATTTATATAAAAAGTAAACACTTATGGGTATTATTAACCCAATCAAACTGTCAAAACTGTCAAAACTTTTTGTTTGTTGATTGCCTTTTACAACAATAGTTTGGGATAAAAACAAATTTACACTAGGTTTCACTTACCCCAGCTGTATTCAATCTGCTGAGACATATTTGTTATCCAAACTTAACTTCTTTAGTAAAGAACTGAAGCTGTGAGGTTAATGTTGCTAGGAAACACTAGGGAACCTATTTTGCATCAGTGGAATGTACAAAGTGTTTTTGCTAGTTTAATACAGGTGCGTTCCTCTATTTCATGTTATTCATGCACATTTTCAAATTAACTGACTGATTGATTTTGAGTGTATCCTGCTCGTAGGAGTGGTGCTTTTTAAATAAGGCAAGACAGGCCCATTGTTGAAGCACTGCTATTTTAAAGCCGTAAAATGACATTAAGCTTATGACCAAAAATCACACGTCTAAAGTCAGTGGTGTGTTATTAAACCTTATTTAAGTGGCAAGGTTCATTAATGCACAGGTGCATAACATTCCTTACAGACACAGATCTGTACTCAAAGTGCACATTTGGCACTTGAAAGCCTTAGTTGGAACAGAGAATGATTTTCAGTTTGCACATGAGCAGGTTCTTTTCCTCAAAGAAAACCGATCTAGTTTGCCAGATAAACACGCCATTATTGTAGCAATCTGCCATAGCACATGTGCCCTGACTTTTAAAGGTGAGGTGCTATTCTGATTTACTGCATGTTAAGCCCAAAACACACTTCTGAATATATAAGAGAGTTAGGACAAACTTTTCGCAAAAGTCTGTTTCCACCGTCAAAATAGCAAAATGGATAGACACGCTCGTAAATGTTAGTTATGGCTTGCACTTTAAGCTTTGCATTAGATTGTCAAAAGAAAACCGTAGAACTCAATAGTTACCCGAACTGTTTCCATAAAAAATACATCCCCAAAACTTTGTTCAGCCTATTTAAACTCTAACTTTTCATTAACCTGGTGCAGACTTGTTGGTAGAGTTTATTACTCAGTTTTCTACTCTATGTGAATACCCTTGGTATAAATAGGTACATGGTTTAACGTTCATGACCACATTCACTGTCTAAAAGCTGGATGTGGTCTGATTGGGTTGTTTTACATGGATTTTTACTCCCCAAAAAGTGAATATTTAGGTGAGATTTGAGTTCTAGTGTTTCTTAGCCTTACTGCTACAGTTGTAAACCAAAGAATCAATATTTGGACAACAAACATGTATTTGCTAATTTACTACACCATATTTGTACATTTGTGGCTGAACTATCCGATTAAATTTGCCCCCAGAGAGGTTATGACATGTCTGAGCTTTCGGTGTGCTACCATGTTTCTACCACTGTACAAAAGATGTTCAATGCTGTCTTTATTGTTGAATACGCTATATTGTGTATTTATTTAGCTTTTTCTGAGTGTGGGCTCAAGCTCATTCACAGCACAGTTTATATCAGTAAGAGCTTATGATTGACTTGGTTGTTTAAGGTAATGATAAAACGAGGTTAATGCAGAGCATTGAGAGTTTATATCACAAATGTATTAAGAATATGCATTATAAACCAAAGAAGTTTCAGTACTATGTTATGAGAATTATTAAATAATTAAAAATGTGTTTTGCATTATACATCAGCAGTAGTTGTTATCCAAATGTATCAAATATTGCTATTATTAGATATACAGAATTTAGAAAGGAACCCTTCATGTGATAATAAAGTAGTGTTCAACACAGAATGCTTGACTATATAAGCAGCTTTTACTCAAATTACATCTATAACTGTCTCTTAGTTCATCTATGGGATTTTCAATTTTAAGTTAGCTCCAAAATGACACTGTTGTTGTTATACTGGGTTTCAAACTACTATTGGGAGTTTAGTCAAAAACAGGCATCTTAAGCTTGTAAGAAATTCAAGTAACATTCTCTTCTGTGTATCTTTTAATATCATTCAGTTCGAAGCCTCACACTGACAATGGAGGATTGTGCTAGTTTGGTCACTTTTTTCTGAGTGTAATGGATCACACAGGGGTCAAATGCAGAGTTCCAAAGCTGAATTCCACAATCCAAAAACCAAAGTAAACATACCAAAAACCATAATCCAAATAACCAGAGAGACAGCAAAAACACACTCAATATGCTGGCCACAAACAGGAGGTTCGCTGTTTAAATACACTAGAATTTAGTTAAACGCGATCTAATCAGCTTTTGGCTTCTTCAAGAGCTGGAGTAGACTAATGGATGTGGATCCTCACAATGAATTTATCAGCCTAGTTCTAGTCATAAAGCAAAATAAATTAAGCAAACAGGGATTTTATGTAATGTTTGACATTTTAATTCCATTAATCATAAAGTTACGGTGTAATGAGGTTTTATATGACAGTGATTAAAACATTTGATTATTGTAACAAAGTCACATCAACTAACCAAGTTATTACATTACATACAGTCCAGCTAATTATGCCCTATATGCTTGCTTTGTAACCAGACATAATAAGCTTGGGAAAACACTCCGTGTGCATGGTTATTGAGTGGGAGCGGGTCTACAGACAGGGTAATTGACTAGTTCTTTTGGAAAATCTTTCTACTTCAGAGTGCAACATTAGGTTGACACTCATCATATATGGAAGACTCACAAATAACCGCTTTTCACTGTCATTACTTTGCTTTGCTTTTAAAGCTTCCCAAGAGTCTCCCACCCAGAAAAAAATCAATTTGAACAAGGAGAGCCTGAGCTCGCACACTCTGTACAATTTAAAAACATGGGAATGGACAAGTGAGTGAGACTGAAGTCAATTACTGCACACATCTACTGGCTTCCGTCAACATTGATCTGTTCGGGACCAAGATCTTTGCCTTAGCCTGCTTCCCTAATTGCACTGCCCCTGACCTTCTAATTACTGTGCTAGGACTGCTTCAATCTGGTTCTTTGCACTTTCTTTGTTTACACGTATACTCTGTGCTGCAAGGAGAGACAGAGAGAATAGGAAACATCCATGGCATGAAAAATGAAGCCTTCTCTCTGGGAGCTGAAGCCACTTAAGATGAGACACGGTGCTCAGGAAAGGACAAGCTAATCATAATACTGTCACACACAAGGGAACAAGTGCTTACGGAGCATATGGATGACAAAACAATAGGGAGACTCACCTGATGAAGGTGAAGGGATGCTTCCCAAGTGGGACACGGCTTCGCTTGAGTTATCCACACCTACATTTCCTGTTGTGGGAGATGCTTGGCTCTGGATGTCCAAAGAGTCTTGTCCTGATGTTTTCCAGCCATGACCTACTACAAATGACTCTGAAGTCCCTGATCTGGACTCTGCCTGCTGTGAGGTTTCCTTGGCACCTGGTGTGGTCAGCTGAAGTGTGATGCTAGTGGTCTCAAATTGTACATTGTTCACAGTTGTGGCTGGTAAATGTGTCTGTGGTTCATGAGTCTCTTCTTGAACGACTGGTAGCCAAGTAAAGGACACGGTGGGATCTGTGGTGAAAGCAATATCTCCAGGTGTAGTGGCATCTGTGGTTGGAATCTGGTGGTTAACTGTTGTCAAGCCTGCTGTTCCATCCACAGCACTTGTGTCTTCAGGGGCAAGTTCTGATGTAGTGGCAACAATAGGAGCTGGGATTTCAGAAGTGCTGGGAGCATTTAAGGTTTGCTTCCTTTTGACCAAAGGTACCCTGACCTTGTTAATAGGATTGTTTCCTGATTTTTCTGTTGGACGACGCACATAGAGGATCTCTCCCCTGGCCTCAGCGGCTGTGCTGTGTGAGTCATTCTGACTGGGTCCAGAGGTGCTGGCACTAGTAGGGGGTGATCCAGTCGGGCCAGCTGGGAGGTCCACAAGTTTCCACTGGACTGTGGTTTGCAGAAGCACAGTTTGGTCTTCAGGAGTAGTGCTGCCTTTTCTTTGACTGTTATTGCTAAACAAGTCCTTCCCTCCACTTCCGTCAGTATCTTTCTCTTCCTCTGAAATCCCTCTTCGTGGTGAGGACTGTGAAGGAGAGCCCTCAGGGAGTGGGTAACTCTCTTCAATCAGATCCTTCCCTTCCCCAGAGAAGTTCTCATGGTTTTCCCTAGAGATTGGGATTGCCATGATCTCCAGTGCTCCTCTTTTGGCCTCCATGGGACCACTGGTCTGGGTCATGAGGAGTCTGCTACTGCCAGGGGGTCCGTATCCTCTCAAAGACTTCAATGCCCATCTCTGCTGGCTGCCCAGCACTGGCACAGAGCCAAAACTGCTCACAGAACCCAAGGGACTGACGGCAGCTGTGGGATTTGCTGCTTCCATCAGTTCTGACGCAATTACTCCTGCAGGGAAGACACCATACTGTGATTAACATTGCGAGGGGGAGGAGATTTATTCAAACGCATGCTTAATTAGGAAGCCAAACATGCCGCACCCTTCAAAACAGCAGCTATTAACTTTAATGTATGCAGTGCAGTACAGTACACTCATTATGTATCCATCAGTCCCCTTAAGAGATCCTGACATTTATACAGGAGCTATTTCAAGCTACATGATCTCACATCATGCATTAACAATACGTCTTATATTAAGTCTTGTCTGTTGTTCAAACGATAACGTTTGCTTAGCTAAACCAACTTCAGCTTAACTCAAACTTCAATACAAGCCATGTACAGAACTTTCTCTCTCTGGAAACGTATTCTCTACAACAGGCAAAATGCACTTTGCTAATATATTGGAGGAAACGACGTTGGAAGCAATTTCAGGGTGCCTTCACATGTTTTCGCTGTCCATAATTTTAAAGAACAAGTTAAAAAATGCAGCCAACCTTCAGTGCAAGATAATGTGATAAGTCATTTTGAGTCATTTTAGACAGTTTCTGTTTGTTTTAAACTTTGGTCCATTTGTCATAAAATTGTGACACATTGTAAAGGGCAGCTGGAATGTGAAATAATGAAAAACAAAATGAAAAATGACAAAATATGAGATACAAAGTTTTGTTTCAAGATTGATGACATAAGGCACTTTCAGAATGGAAGAACTTTTTCATAGTTTATAGAACTGTTGGAGGAAATTCCCCCTTTTTGGTGCATTTACAGTGCAGCAGCTGAGGACAGTCAAATGCTGTTTTGAGGGACCTTTTAGGTTGTACATCAGTGCAGGTTTTTTTCAGCACAAGAGGAACCATGGGTAATGGTAATGAATGGTGATTGGTCCAGATAAAATTGTATTGCGATTGCAACAGCCATTTTTAAAAACCTTGTGTGAAACTGTAAAAAAACGCCTTTAGTGTTAAAAAAGGAAAAAATGGACAAATGGACCACGAATGAAGTCCAGGCTTTATTCAGCTTATATGCAACAGAGGAAATAAAATGTTTTTTTGATCCAATCACCCGATCCATCTTCCATCTTCCTGTATGCAGTCACTACACCAATTGTTGGCCTGTTTACATCACTTCATCATTCTTACTGGAGGTGCAAATGCAACCTCAAAGAAGCCCTTCAATTCCCTTCAAAGCCCACCACAGTGTGTAGCTCCCCTCTATGAGCCCCAGAAAAGTTTTGTCTGTTCGCGCCTGTAGAAGCAAATCTGAAAGGGAACCAATTGCAAAATCTCAGTGTTTTTTGTGTTCACAATGTAATCAAACTCAGGGACTCAGTTCTCTTTCTGGCCCTTATTAGAAATGATGATCTCAAACCCTCTTGCTGTTCACACAACAACCCTTTTAGAACTCAGACTCCAGCTGGGTAAGGCTGGGTGTGCATCACATAACATCACATAAATAGATGAGCTATGTTCAAAGCCATGAGCTAAATAATTTTAACTCTGTATTTATTATAGTGTTTTTCTAGGCCTTGTGGTTCATAAAGTGGACTGGGGCCACGCAATGCACTAACCAATCAGGCCACAAACTGAACCACAAATGAACCATACTAAGACCTGCATAGGAGGTCATTTAAGTCTGGTTCCATGCAGGTTCTGAGTGGTCCGAGTTCACATTTGGATGTAATTCCATGACTCAGTTCCCCTTTAGCACTAATTTCCTTAGATTTTCATTTGCATGAGCACACTTCCTTTCCCTTCCCATCTGTCTGGCATAGTAAATCCTATATTAATAATACATTCATATCTCTATAAAAACACACAGTCCTTCAGGACTTTCTGTAGCAATGTGTATGTCAGACTGATTTAGTGAGCGTGTGTGTGTGTTTAGCTGGTCGGCTAATCAGTGTGTGACGGCATTAAAAAGAAATGATGCTGCAAGGCCCAGAGCATTGTCATTATGGTGTTTCCAGTGACTCAGCATGAAGTAATGCTGCATTGCAAAACACTAAACAAATACTGCTGAAGAAATATATACTATATACAAGTTGAGTTGAGTTTTCTTGGAGGCTACGGAGCAGAGTAGTACTACAGGGAAATGACGCACCATATTTTTTGTCCTCTTGGTTTATATATATATATATATATTTAACTGCCCGTTTGGTTTTTAGACCCAGGGCATTTGCCTTAGGTCTAGAATATCATGAGTGAATGTGTCATTTATTTTGAATAAGAACAAGCATTGATAATTTATCTCGCTGCACAGGTAACACAAGCTGCCTTGAAGGCAACATGGCAACATGCTGCCTGAAGGCCACGTGAAGATATTCCAGGACCGCATGTATTGTACGCACAATGAAATATTGAACCCACGATGAATTATTCAGTCCTCTGCGGTTACAGCATCACATAAACGTAATGCAATTTACATAGTCAAGTAATTGTCTAATTAAAGACATGAATAACTAATTAACCACTTCAATCACGGGTTTGAACGCAGATTAAACACATCCATCACACTTCAAAGACCATCATGTGGTGTGGTTTAACACTTGGAAACAAAGGGGAAAAGGGAAGCACGATATACATAATTATGCTCACTCTCCTGCATGCGTTCATGAGACACTGCACATGCTCTACAGAACCCTGGAGTCGTAAAAATCTGTATTCAGGGACAACCTTTTCTCTCCTGAACACATCGCTCCTTTTCAGTGCAATACAGAAGATGCCATGGCTGATCAAGGTGAAGTCATTGTGTTGCACGGGTGTTTGAACATGGTGCATGGCTTCTTCTTCTGGAAGATGCTCAAAGACGTCTCTCTTTAAGAATTTGATCCATAATTCAAGTCGTTAAGCCCTTGTGGAACAAATCAAGGGCCAAAGACAGAGTTCATAATGTGCAACATGGCCTCAGTGCATAGTTTAAATTCTCCACAGCCTCCATCCAATCAAACACAAAACAAGGAAAAAGATGAAGCAGGAGCCAGTGAAGGATGAAATAGCCACCAAGGCCCAAGTCAGCCAGCAAAACCGCAACTCCCCTTGTAGCTATCCTTTCTGGCACTTCTTCACTCAGTATGTGTGTGTGGTGGGGTATGTGCGTGTGTGTGTGTGTGTGTGCACGATAATCACACCTTGCACACTGCACTCTAATTGGAAGAGACCTGGAATGCTCCAGCTCAACTGATGGCTCGGCCATGGTGCATTAATTAGATTTGGATGTAAATAATGCATGCTGACTAAAGCTAAATTTTCACCCAGCATTAAACTTTAATGTGCCTCCATTGAATATGGCTCACGGCGGGAGGATATTTGTATTGACACTGCCTCCAGTGGAAAGTTGTATCAAAATGTATTACGCTGAAACCACATCGGTTTTAGACGCTCCAGTTACAGCCTAAAGCTTAAACCGTTAAACTTTTTTTTTTTTAAAGCTTGAGGCTTTGTGCTGTTCGTTTTTCTAATGCAAGATGATATGCCACTTTGCCTGGGCAGCTATGCCAGGCATTGATTCCTTGTTAAAGCCCTGAGGCAGGAAATATAGCATATCTCAATATTGTGACCTCTTTATAACCCCTCCCCCCACCTCCCAGCCAGCCACACTCTCCTCTTCTCTGTGAATGAAGAGCTTCTAAGAAGAAGCCTCTTCCACCCCCAGTGGTTGGCCTCCCTGTGGCTTGTGCTGTTCACCCTGTTCATCAGATTTGATACACGTCCACAGTATCTACACCCAAGTTCATAAGTGGCCTTTACTGGCCTAATCTAACTCCAAAGTAAAACTTGTGTGAACAAGCAAGAAGTACATTTATTTCATATTTAAGGCCCAGTCAGTCAGGGGGTTATTCAGTGAAGCAATGCCCCACAAGCTTCATCATCATGCCATGAAGGAAAGTCATCTTCTTACAGGGGAAGGATGCACAGAAACATCACTGATTTTTAAGACATAAAGATCTCTCAAAGATGGAAGCTACTGTTTATCTGAGGGGGCAGTTTGGGTGGTCTACTAGGCCTTTGCATGGTTGTTTGTAGTCCCATTTTTTTTTCTTTGTCTTCTAATTATTTTGTAACACTTTTGGAAACTTCTCCTCATCCACATCAGCTTTCTCATTTCAGTGCAAGGGGATTACCTTCTGCCCAGTCTTCTCATAAATATCTCTTTTAGAGATTTTAGATGCATGTGAGAATAAAATGAATAAGGCAGCTAATAGGTGTGAGTGTAGTTGTTTGTGTGAACATTTTGAAGGGTAGCAGAAAATCAGCTTTTTTTTGGGAGGTAACTGGTTGGTTTTAAAATCAGAAGACAGGAAAAGTTGCTCTCTTTGGGGACCATGATGGCTTCTTATTATTTTGTGATTATTATTGCTGTTTTTATAAAATAATTTGTGATTATTTGTGTTTTTTTATAATAATTTAATAATTTGTGTTATTATTTTGTATTATTATAAGTTTTGCACTTGCTCACTATTTATAAGCCCTGCACAGCCGAATTTTGTGCTGAACACTCCAGTTAAAACATGGTTAACTTGAAGCAGCCAAGGTTTTTTTTCTGTGCTGACCAATCAGATCAATGGAAAGGCAGGCCTCCGAGAGAGTCATAGAGGAGAGACTATTGTTTGCTGTCGCTGAGTGCTATTAATTCTGCAACTTCATGGGACAGAAATTCTCATTACATTAACAAAAAGCAGAAGGTTTGTGATCTTAGTGGAGCACTAGAGATTTCAGGTTGTTTTTTTTGTTGTTGTTTCATTATTATATCTATAATCAGCAAGCAAGGAGTTGAGCTATCACTAAATATTGTTTAGCAGAAAGGTGACCAAGTGCAGCGTTTGAAAAATGCAGCATTGTGAACCCCCAAGAAAAGATACAGATGCAGTGTGTCTGTCTAATTCCACATTCAGAAAAATGCAATGAAAGGGGCACACAAGTAAAGAGCGGATCATTTAAATATTGATATATTTGATATTATGTTCAGTTTCAGAGGCATCTTTGTAATTTTCTGTTAAGTTACAGATGCTGAAAATAAAGAATTTGAACTGGTCCTTAATGGCCCTTTTGAATAAAAATTACACAAATGAAAGGGTGGTCTCTGACTTTTGCACTGTAATGTACCTAAATGTACCTAAAAGTGAATTTATGCCCAATTCTATTACTAGCACATTGTTTCTTGCCTTGCCATCATCAGTTTTTGTGGGTATGCATAGATTTGCAGTTGCTGATCAAATGCACTATAGGTTGGTCATGCTAATAAGATTCCCCACTCATGATTTAGTTCTGGTGCTTGACAAAACACCAGGCTGTACAGTATCAAAACTCAGCACACTCTTTTCTTACATTCAGTGATATTTAAAAACAAAGTGTTCTTACCATTAGACGGCACTGCTTGTGAAAGCGATGGCTCTGTCTGGGCTTTGCTGGGATTTTTCAGGTCATGCCCAGGGATGGCCAGAACCACCTCTTTCTCCTGCTCCAAAAGCCCTTCTTCTGAATTTAATATGAAGGGCTTAGTAGAAGGTTCTGCACTCTTAGGCTCCAAGATAGCATTATCTGTACTTCCTTTGCTCACACTAAGTCCACCACTTGGCTTCATCCTTGCTGGCTTGACTGCTTCTGATGTCTCTGTCATTAAGCTTGACTCTGTTGAAGGAGTCTGCAGCTCCCCATTCCCTGTCCAGTACCTCCAGGGCTTAATGATGGAGTTGACAAAGTTGTATAGGACACTGTTGCTGGTCTGAGCCTGTGTGGATGAGGATGGAGTGGTCAAGGAGGGGTCAGGGGAAAGGTTGTGGCCATCAGTCGCTTCACTCTCATCATCCTCCTCTCTGGCTGAGCCCCCCTGAAGGTCCACCTGGCTCTCCAGAGCGGGAGCAGATCCATCTTTGGTGGCATCATCTCCCCAGTGCACTGACCTCTCTCCAGGCTGGAGATGGATGACCACATGTTCCTCTGAGATCTCAGAGGATTCGTTGTCTGCGATGGAGTTGAACTCTTCCTTATCCAGGTCTACCAGGCCGGTCCAGGTGGAGGGCTGAGGGAAGGCTCCATTTTGCTGGAGCTGCTCCCAGTCATCTGTCGAGTTTGGGCTGGAGGCATCAGAAGTCTGGAGAAGTGCCTTCACTTCTGTCTCTGTAACACAGGAAGAGATATGTAACCAAAAAGAAACTAAAAAGAACACAATCCTAAAAGGTGTCAATGCCTAAATGCTTATAGGAAGTGTAAAATGGTCAAAAATGTATAGACAATAGAAAAA
>JBBPDA010000039.1:10462667-10488283 GCA_037974385.1 Arnoldichthys spilopterus
TATATATATTTTAAAGACATGAGATAAGATCACAGTTAACGTCCTCAAGGTGTTTGTGAAGGTATTTGAGCAAGACTAACAATGTAATGAAAACATGAATATAAATTCATTTTGTTATTGACAAATCTTAATGTCAGCCTAGATAAAAATGTTATTTAATCTAACAGTGAACCTCACCACTAAAAATTAGACGTCTCTATAGAACAGGAGAGCTAAACAGAAGATAACTTGCATGTTGAATAGATGTGATCATTAATATTGATCTAAATATGGTCTGCGGTGTATTTTTGTATTTTTAGGACTCAAGAACAGTGTTGTCAAACTGAATTCCTTCTGGGCCACAGCTCTGAAGATATTAATGATTTCACTCTGCAAATTTAACCCATGAAAAATTCCAATAGCCTCTAGAACAGTCCAGGACTGGTGTGTACCACAGAGGTGGATCCATCCCTGCTCTTACTGGCTTTGTACATTTTTGCTTGACATAATGGGAAGCCAAAAATAACCAAAAATCACTCAGTTTCACATAATTTAGTTAAAAAGCAAAACTACAAAGTTAAACCTGAAAACCTTCAGTCTTCCTAAACTACTTCAGACAAAGCCAATGTAATTCAGTCCTTGTCATAAATATTTAAAATGCATTCCATAATTGGCCGAGTCTATTCGTGACAGTGCAGATGGACTACAATGCTATAATAATGCACATATGATCTAAAACATTTTATATGATCTCTCTGAAAAAGAAAATCGTCTGAAAAGACATTGTGTGGGATGCAGCTCCTCCAGCACAGATCAGAAATTGCAGGGGACCAAGCAGTTCATGAATTTATTGAGAACAAAAGCTTTCTGCTCTCAGACGAGCAGTTTACCTCTGAAGCAGTAGGCATCGAACAGGTTGGTGGTGTCGGGGAAGCCGGTGCGGTTTGGGTTGTGGTAGAGTGTGCGGACCCCAGGCTCATCCCCACCACAGTTGCGCCGTGGCTGGTTGATGGGGTACCGCACGCTTCCGTCAGCCAGCCAACCTGGGTCACATCGGTCCAGGCCAGCCTGCCAGGCCAAGAAGAGCTGTCCCACCGTGGCCAGCTGAGCACCCAGTGTGTGGCAGTGAGTGGATGCTGTAGCCAGGCTCAGCTTCTCTGGCACACTGGTGTGGAATACCTCGCCTGGCAAAGAGAGGAGAAAAAGTGGGATTACTAGAGTAAAAAGAAAGGAAAGAGGGGATAGCATGAGGAAGAGGGAGCAGTGGGACATTAAGACGGCAATGGTTTTCCTATCCCAAAACAAAGTCCATCAGTCAAGACATGGTGGTGGTAGTTTTGCACTGGAGCTATTAGGCTAACATAGTGAAGAGATTATGAAAGCTTATACCTTACCAGTTAGGATGATAAACCATCACACACTTGCTTCAAACCGTGACAAAATTCTGACACTGTATGACATACTGCTATATTTAAAAATAGAGTTTTGCTAAAAACAGCAATAGTAGAAACCCTGAACGTTAAATTGTACATTTTCCATTTTTTATTACATTTTGTCAAAAAGTTTCAGAAACCACATAGGCAAGTCTTTTAGAGATAACTACATAACCCGACACAGTTTGAGGTGCGTGTTTAATGATTTAAGTATGCTGTTCACTTTAGCCTTCTAGTGCAAAATTTTTATATGTAAATTGTTTTTACATATTTTCTGTATTTAAGCACTGCTGCACATTCTGTATCTACATATATTACATATATTTCTGTATCTGCCTTGCAATCAGCTGTTTGCAAATTCTATATTGTATGTATATACTGTTTATTGTGTATTTATATTGATTATTATCTGTATATAACGTATACAGATTTATCCTATAACGTATATAGATTTAAAATAACGTATATAGATTATATCTATATGTATATAGATTATATATAATGTATATAGATTCCTCCTATTTATTATATATTTTCTCTTAGTTTAAGTGAAGCATAGTCGTAGTGTGTTCAGAGGTACAGAGGTCCCAAGGGCAATGTCCTAACTGCTAGGGCACCATAGCTTTCACCAATTATGAGTCTAAGGTAAACTTTCTGTATCTAAATAAACAGGAAGCAGGTTAAACCCCAAAGAAACTCAGTAACACATGATCAAGGGAAATGTAAGCTGTTTTTCAGGTAAAATGTCTGTAAGGATGTGAGATGTGATGAGGGTTTTTAATAAGGCTTATAAGGAACATTTTCAGTACAATTTTAAGTTACTTGAAGACGACGCTGAACTCATCAGTTATGTTTTTGTGTAATCTTTTGCTTGAATGGAGCCACACAAATGCACAAAAGCTCTATACAGCTGGAGAGGCTTTGGACCACAATGGACCAAGCACTGCACTGAACACCAACGCCAAACAGCTTCATTATAATGCATTTTACATACTAATTCTGTGTGGGAGGAGTCTTTTTTGGTAGGAAATAACCCACAGACAGTGTACTCAGGGGGGTTTCTAGTAAACTGTGAAAAGGACAATCTTGTTACAATGTACCCATTCTGGCATGAATAGTGGCACAGTGCTAAAGAGATGGTGACCTAGTTTGATGCACAGAGCTGGAACAGGACAGAAGTAGGTACATGAAAGTAGTGTGTCTGGCCCATAGCTCACACACCTTCCCTAATAACAGAGAGTTAAAGCAATAACACACACTTTACCCCAAACATGATAACGCTCTAGTCTGCTTCTTTAGCTTTTCACTGAAGGTACGAGACTAATGTAGCTAACAAGTAATATACGCTGACTAAACCTCTGGTCTGCTCTGGACTCGACACAAACACACAGACTCAACATACACACCATAGAAAAAGTCAAAACAGCTGTAGGCTGGTCTAATGTCCTAATTCATCTAGCTGCAGGGGGGACAATGTGGACTGTCTGCAAACATCCAAAAAGGCCACTTGGGATGCAGGCTTGTGGAAGTGTGCAGGCCATGCAAAACCACAGACAAAACAGAAGCCAAAGAATAAAAAAAAAACCATTTTTTAGACAAATGAAGAATGCCTTCCAAATTCAACTGTGCAGATTTTTAGTGTTTATATCAACCACAGTGTTGGCTTGACCTCAAGTGGCCTCTCATTAGCTTTTCTTACACGCCTGCAGCCCTGTGGCCTCGCCAATCTGATGTGATCATGTTAAGCACTTCAGTGAAAATCACAGAACAGAGATTTAGATTGGCCAGTAAAAAAACATCCTGCACGTCTAAATCACCACTCACTTGCCTCAATCTGTGCTGAGTTGATAAGTGATCTCAAATACACTCGCGTACATGGTTTCTAAGAGTATATAACATACTAGTATCTATAAACATGAAAAAAGGGGGCTCCCAACTGGCACAACTGCCCAATTGTTGGGAGATCAATTCTGATCTAGGCTGTGCCCAGGATGGCCCTCCCTCTCCCCCATCACACACTGGCATTTGTTGGCTGATGTAACACAATAGGCAGTCACTGTTTTCCTCCAAGTGCTGCCCAATGATGTTGTGCTAATGATAAATTTGTGACCCTTAGACCATGTCATATTATGTCTGAATCCACGATTTAGGATGATGCAGTTTGCACAATGCTAACCTCCTAGCAACATTAGCGCCAACCAAAGGGGGATAATGATGTAAATGTGCTTTTCTGCATTACCAAGTTGCACTTTATGACACATTTTGTACCTTGCAGGCTTTCGGCAAAGCAGTAGACATCAAACAGCTCATCAGGGGAACGAGTGCCATAGTTTCTCACACCAGGTGAGTCCTCCCTGTCACCATAGCATCCCGGACGTGGAGACTGGATGGGATACCTGTGGAGAGAGAGCCAATGGAAATGAGCAGCTCCTTTCAATTAGAGGAGAGATTGAGATACAGACAGACACACAGAGGTTTTCTATACTCCAACTGTGAAATTTACTCACACCGCACACGCACCAATTCAAATGAGGCTGAAGTGCAGGCTAAAGTCTGATTAAGAGATATTACACAGCACTCCAGGATTTTAGAGAGCAGCAGCTGAAAAGAATCACATGCATTTAACAACTATTGCAACCAATTTCATCAAACCATTAAAACCCCCCAATATATTTACTTGTGCTACGAAATCTCCAGAGTCTCTGCACACTGGCTGCATTAGTTGGACATTTGGGTATGCATGGTTTTACTGCCAAATTCCTCAAGAAACGGCTCAATTAGATCATTTCCAAGAAGGCAGCTCTTAGGTTTGCCTATCAGAAGCTGTGTTTTTCAACCCAATTACTGACCGACCATATGTGGTAGACGCTAGTGTCGCTATTAGATACGAGCGTTAGTCTGACAGTCAGCTGCACGTGATGGGACTGGAAGTGGCAAGCTCTTCACTGTAGTGGAACCTAGTGGCATTGAGGCGCATACAGCAGAGATGGGAGAGCAAAAATCCAGACAAAAACAGTCAGTTTATTAGGCCAAATATACTTTGCATATTTGCATTTGTCTCCTTTGTCCGGCAGCAAGTGCAAGAGAATGAGTCCAACATTTCTATTCGCATTCAGGTTTCACTGCCATCTATTTGAGTTACTTTGGCCATATCATAGACTAAATTAAACTGATTGCAGGTTTTGACAACAGTGAACACAAACCAACAGGATCCACAGCAATAAACCAGCAGAATAATCTTCTGACCTCACCTTACGGACTGGTCAGACAGCCAGCCTGCATCACAGTTGTCATAGCCATCATCAAAAGTGGCCTGCAACTGGCCAGGCGTGCCGATCATGGCAGAATTCTCCACACACACCCTCTTCGCCTCAGGGAAGGAGAGGGCATAGCGGTCATGAGGGCCGCGGTAGTGGAAGACCACTCCTGTGGAATTCATAAGGCAGAGAATGAAGAGAACTGTAAACTGGTTCAGTTTATGCATAAATATAATTTTAATCTCTGAAAATATACATTGGTGAACAAAAACAATTGCTCAGACATTGTTTACTGCAATGATTAAATATTAAAAGTGAGTACAAAATCACTTCTGTGAACATTTTATTAACAGAGCAATAAAAACCTCCACAATTATTTAGAATTTTATCATGTTGCATTAACTTCCATTAAAAGACTTTTTTATGTTAACATATTAGAGAGCGATGGTTTTGTTTCATGCAGTACCTGGCACTGTAAATGAGAGGCAATTGTAAAATAGTGTAAATGAATATTTTACTCAAATCTGTTAGGGGAGTGGTAGCCTATTGGTTGGGGACTTGTCCATGTGTTTAAGACTCTTTTCAGTCCTGGATCCCCAGTGGTGGAATGAACTTCCTCTTGTCATCAGAACTACTGAGTCCCTCACTGTCTTCAAGCGACAACTCAAAATGCACAACTCGAAACTTCAAGGAGTATCTTGGAAACTAACTAGCCTCATATTTATTGCGCATTTATCGCTTTTGTCTATATATTGTTTATTGTTTACTCTTATACTTTATTGTCTTTTGGGTTTACAGGTTTGGCAGGGTTTGTTATGGTGAGTAACTTAGCGAGTAGTATCTTGGTAGAATGGCAGCTGTTGATGGGTTTAGCCCTACAGATAGAAGAACAGACATGGACTACAAAGCACTGTTGTTTGTTGCTCTGGAGAAGAGCGTCTGCTAAATGTTGTAAATGTAAATGTAAATCAGAGGGTCACAGGTTCAAGTAACAGCCCAGGTACTACTGAGGTGCCCTTAAGCAAGGTACCATCCTGCTACACTGCTCCTTGGGCACTATGGATAGCTGCCCGCTGCTCTATATGTGGATGGGCTAAATGCAGGTGTCACATTTGATTGTGGTGTTCATAGTGACATGGACTCAATTTCAATTCACTTCAGGGATATACGTTTCCTAGAGAGATAGTTGTCGAAAGTTGTAATTGAAAAATAATTGTGATAATTTATTTAGTAAACATGAGGCAGCCACCTTCCTAAAAGAGTGTATGCAGACACCACTTTCCCACAGGAATACAACCCCTTTGTTGGGCTGAGTTTATACATACAATATTAAAAATTAAATTTATTTATGAGGAAATGATGCACATATTGAAATTATGGGTGACGTGTTCCTTGTTAAGTTGCAAGGATCTAGAAAAAAGGCTGATTCTAATTATATGCACTTGAAGGTGTGATAAATATAGTCAATTTTATTTCTACAGCACTTTTTACAACTGACGTTTTCACAAAGCAGCTTTACAGAACCGGGTTTGAGCTCCTAATGAAAAAGCCAAAGGCAACAGAGGCAAGAAAAAACCTTGGGAGGAACCATTGCTCAGAAGGGGGAACCCATCCTCTTCTGGTTGACACCAGATACAAATAACTAACAACAAAAAAAAATTATCAGCTGTTTTTACTTAACTTAAATGATGAAATGACTAAAACATGTCTTTTTATGTGTCATTTGTAGGAGTATATAGCGTTTTTCTGTAAGCGCTGTTTAAAAGAGGGCGAAATGCTTGCTTGTTCGAATATGTAGAAAAAAATCAACACTTTCCATTGGATGTACTTATTTATCAGATGACTCATGCATCTGGACATATCTTTTTGCCTGCCAATGTACAAATTAGCCACACTATTCTGCTCCCTCAAGAAATCTCCATTGCATTTGTCTCCTGCATCCATCTCCACCAACACCCCCCAACTTCCCTTCCTCAGGGAACGAGACAAAGAGAGTGTGAGTGTAGAGGGAGAGTGCAGCGAAGAGGAAAAAACTAAAACAGTGCGAAGTGTGAGCTGCCGTCCCGGCGCCCACACCCTGACCCACAGGCGCATGGGCTTCCACTCGGCTGTGCAGAGAAATGAGAACTGGGATTGTTTTTTGAAGTGTCCATCTGCTGTTCCCAAACCGTATCGGCCAGGCACACCCCCGCCCTCCCCAAATCTAGCACAAAAAAGCTCCACTCCCAGCAATTCCCACCTCCAGTCCCGGGAGAACACACAAACATGAAAGGGATGAGGGCAAGAAGGCCAGGCCTGTATCTCTAAATGCTTCCTTCATCTTCAGGAGCTCAAAATATACGGGAAGTGAAGGAATTCTCAAAGCTGGAGTTTGGGGACGGCTGGGGTATAGGCGTTGCAAATTCAGGTGGAATGCTTGAGGCATTGCCTAGGGAAAAAAAACTATTTCTCAGCGGGGGGACGCCCACTCCCTTTCCCTTTGCTCTCCATGCCAGTTCCCAGTGATAGACTACTTCAAAGAGATGGTTGTGGTAGAAAGCAACCCTTTCATTGCCTCTCCCTCTTTACTTTTCCCGTTTCTGAGTCTGGCTTCCTCTGTAGCTGCCTTTTCCTTGGAGGACAGGAGTGCTTCTGAGCTCAGAAAAGATGTTCACTGTCTACGACAAACACTGAGGGATACTTTATATGGGGCCTGTAGTCCGCTGAGAGATAGCACAGTCTTGTTAAAAAAGAGGGTCATGGTACATACGGCTTGCTGTTTGAAGTCATAATGCTAGCGAGCGTGTGGGCGGAAACCAAGTATGAGGCTTTTTTGACTGCCCTAATTAGCTCACAACAGCAGAGTCTTCGCAATTACAGTTCTAAAGCAGACAAATAACAGGAGACCATTGTCTTATTGGGTTTATTTTAGTCAAAGACATTAACATTAGCATTAATCAGCACATGCTGCACACTGCCAGTAGCAGTTACTGGCTAAGGTGTGAGTGAGATACATGCATCTTCAACCTTTGCCCAATAAAGTGTTCACTGCATAAGAGCAGCAGTTATTTTAAAAAAATCATACATTATTGATATAGTCCGGAGATACTCACTACTCACTTTTGTTAATTCATGTTAAACCATCTTTAGTGCTCTGCGACTACTAATTAATCCTAAGGGCTGCCAGGATTAGCGGTAAAGAAATAACCATTTCTTTATGCACAAGGAGCTTTATGCTGTTTTATTCGAATTCTTGTACGGTGGGATCTCTTGAGCTCTTTACCATCTTAAAATTCATGGAGGTTTCTACTTATTGTTGAATCCCTAATACCTTGGGGTATGTTAGGGGTCAATTTAGCTCAACCCTGTGCTTTCTAAGGCTTAGCACTCTTTGGTGTTCCAAAAACGAAAATATAGGCATTGGGCTGCTCATATTGAGGTGCTATGCAAAATAGTGATTAGGTAAGACCTGCTTTGGGAATTAAATACAGTACTGGGCAAAAGTCAGCCTGCATATTCTTTTGTCACTTTTAAGGGTTTTTTTGCAGCATCAGAAGAAAGTAGAAAACATGTACTTAATTATAACATTTACTTATTATTTACTAAGCAAGTCCACTATTGGACATTTGGGAGTTTTTTTAGCTTAATTCTATAAGGGGATACTCCTCCAGGGTTCAGTGTAAGAGTTAAGCTGAATTTTTGGATTCTCACCATCCAAGCAATTACAGTCTTACACTCATCAGCTTGTTAAACCTTTCTCCACGTCTTGGATGTCAATTTTAATGCTGTAGTGCAATTTTGGTTCTTCTTTTTTTGTTTCCCACATTCTTTCATACCAGCAGCATTGAGCCATATTTCACTGTGGATGGACAAACAGAAAAAAATCTTATCTGATGCAAGAGTAGAGCTTGATTTTCTCCTCTCTCAAAAAGGAAAGCTAGTGTTTGTCTAGTGGTCGTTCAGGTCTTCCATTAACAGTGATATTGTAATACTATTTTTCTAAATTTGTTTTTGGGAAATTCTATTCATTCATTTGTGCCCCTTGTAAATGTAAGTGAGAGCTTTACAGGCAACTTTGGTTGGGAGGACCCCCAACTGTAACTGGCTAAACTGAAATTTGGAGGAATAGATAAATAATGTGCAAAGTGGAGGATTTTCTGTCAAAATATTTTTGCTGCTCTTATTCTGAGACTGACTTCCACTGCACTGTACAGAAGTGTAACTAAATGTGCTGACTTTGTGTGGTATAACAAATATTTCTATTAATATACCGCTACGTAACTTACCTTTCTTGTACAGTAAATCTACATGACATATATAGTAATTAATTAACAGTTAAAACATGCTGGACCTTCACAGCACAGCTGTAATTTGCTCTGCAATTGTAGATATGGAGGCAAATAAATCTTACACATAGCGAACTGGAGCATAATTATAGTAATTTTACAGATGGAATAATATCTAGTAGTCACAGCAACAATTGTGAGTTTATTACACCTTGAGGGCATGGTAAATGACAGTTAATTGCAAGGCCGCTATACTAAAAGCAAGCTTGCCTTCACATTAAGCGGAGGATGAGACAAAGTAGGTCAGAGGTTTCGTGCACAATGTGGCTGGCGCTAACTTTCTTCATGACCTGAAGACACCCGGTTGCAAGCGGCTCACATCCTTTCATGGACAAGGACAGGTATGCATGCATTAGCATTCTGCGGTGCTAGCTTACCTGTGACCTGGAGGGGCACTGTGTCCTGTTCGTCGTTAATGCCCACCACTACCTCACAGCGGTACATGCCAGAGTCGCTGGATCTCAGGCCTGTCAGTGCCAGGCTGGCATTGTAGCGATTCTCCGGGTAACCGGGCAGGGTCACGCGGCCCAGGAAGGCCTTCTTCACCTTCACCACATTGTCTTTAGCTACCAATATGGACTGCTCCCTCTGCAGGCCGTCCAGTCCGCGTTGGCCCCACACTTTAGTCCATTTGATACGGGGCGGCTCGTGGGAGGGGCTGGGGCGTAGGGTGAAGACGCAGGGCAGCAGGGCCGTGCCGGACAGCGGCACCTGGACCGCCCGGTGCGTCACCTTCCGCATGTTTACTACGGTGTCAGCCCACACCATGTCTGGGGGTAGAAAAGAAAGACAAGATGATCTGTGGGTTATTTTCTTCATGATTTTTCATCTTAATGAAGGTACACAGCTCGAACTAAGAAGCACCAGAGGTAAAGCAACATGTGGCATGTTTACGCTGCTTTTCCACATCAGATGTATTATTTGTTCCAGGAAATAGAGATTGATTTTGATAAGAAAGGTACTGCACAGTTTTATGTTGCAAAGTTAAAACCGTTCTGTCACATTATTATCATTCTTCGACATGAAATAAATGGAATTAATACAGAATGTCTTAATGAGAATGAGAGTATTATTACATTAAAGCAGAAAGCAAACTAAATCTAAAGACCCCTTCAGAAAATGTGTTATCATAAAACAGCTATTGGCTAAAACTTTCAGTATATGTCACACACTGAGAGAAGAAGAGCAATGACTGTTGTTAAAAGTGCATGTTGAAACATTGCATGTATAGTGTCAGCACATATGAAATACATGGTTCAAGTGTAAAAGCTGGTTTACAGCCCTTTATAAAACACTATGGCCATTAGTTGTAGTGGCATTCAATTTAAATCCCATCCAACAAAGCCCAACACTCTTGAGAACACACACACACACAGGCCTGCAGCTGTCACACATCTGCTGCTGTATGACAACAGAAAATTTTCCTGTCACTGCGTCTGACAAGTCGGATGACAGACTACAAACTTACCTTAACAGGCTGCTATAAATAGCCGATTGCTTTGCATTTATTCTAACACTGAAGCTTAAAAGTTACAGTTTGTACAAGTCATAGCAAAAACATGGTGAAATCCAGTATTAGTTATTTCTGATCAACAAATAAATCAATCGATAGATACAGAGATCGATAGAGTGATAGATAGACCGATAGACGGGCAGTTGCTGCCTTTGGGACCTGAAGGTCGAGGGTTCGAATCCCGGCCCAGGCACCACTGAGGTGCCATTGAGCGAGGTACCGTCCCACTACACTGCTCCCTGGGTGCTGTTGATAGCTGCCCACTGCTCCACATGTGCATGTGTGATGGGTTAAATGCAGAGGTCACATTTCGTTGTGGTGCTTAAGTGTGTTCACAATGACAAATGACAATGACACTTGCCCTTGTGAACTGAAGGTCACAGGTTCAAGTCCCAGCCCAGGCACCACTGAGTTACCCTTGAGCAAGGAACTGACTGACTGACTGACAGACAGACAGACAGACAGACAGACACAAATTTAGCAGTAGCAGTAGCCAAAATATACAAATAATAATACAAATACTATAGTATGCAAACTATACAAATAGCATTAAGTAGATACAGGCTATGAAATGCAGTTATAGTACACTGGGAAAAATTGAATGTTACAGTTAAATGCAGTTAATGTAGATTACAGTAAATACAATACAATAATAACTGTTGTTGAAAATGTTGATTTTCAGTTTTCAACCCATATCATGTTTGTGTCTGTAAAATATTATAATTTAATGTTCAAGGGAATATGGTGTATTAGGTTAAAAATGCCTGTATGATATTAAAATTGAGTGTCCAGCAAAGTTTAATAGACATGATAGAAATATAATAAAACACAGATTAGTTCAGCACTTCTACACAGCCACATTTGCAGAACGACAGATAACATCATGGTCATACTGGTTGACCAGTTTGGTCATGCTAGTTAAACAGCTTAGCTATGCTGGTCGACCATTTTGGTCATGATGGTTTTTATGCTCCTTTTATATATATTTTGTACATTTATATTTTTCTATTAATTCTTAAGATGATCATGTTCTTACTGCCAAGTTTACTAGTCCTACTTGCCCAACACCTTTCATTGTATTGATGTTAACATAGAAATGATCAATAAATTTAACTTGAATCTCCCAGTATGGTTCTGCTGGTGGACTAGTTCAATGATACTGGATGACAACCTTGGTTGCACTGGTTAGTTATCTTGGTCGTGCTGGTTGAACCCTTCGTTTAAGCTGGTCTGGTTGGTTGAAATTTGAATCTTAACCAGTTGGCAGAGAACAGCGGTCATATTTTCACTTGCAAGTCCAGAATGTCATCCAAGCTGACCATCAAAGACCAGCTTAGAACATCTGAAACCAGGTAACCAGCTGGTCTTAATTTTATTCTCAGCAGGGATTTATCTACGTATCACTGCCATAGTCAACTCTAATAACAGATAATAACAACAGTGTTAAATTATTGGTCATTGATTCAAAATGACAGCAGGAACACAAACAGGGTCTTGTGTGTCTCATGAACGAGAAGTTAATTTCCAAAAGATCAATGAGTCTTGATGAATTATGCATTATGTATTCTTTTCTTGCCAATGCTGCGATCCATAGGGTGTTGGATAAATATGGCCAAGTGAAGTAAGTACACAACCCAGTGGAGTTATTAGTGTGGTAATGCTCCCCAGTGGCTATAATAAGAGGATATGAGGGGAAAATTCATTAGGTAGTGGAGGGGAAAAAAAGCAGTTGAGTCATTGACAGAATCTCCACACCTTAGGCCACCGGAGAATCAGATTCTCAACTGGACTTAAAAGCAATCCCTATTATATACACTTTCCATTAGAGCTATCGCCGAGTACGGCTGGAGTCAGAGACGCATTGATTAAGGCAACCACTGCGATTCATTATACCATCTAAGTGGAGCCAGGGGGAGAAAAGAAGCTCTGAAACCATCTTTTTTCTCCCCCTCCTCCTCACACTAGAGAGTGGAAATGTAATTTTCAGGCAGACGGAGTGTGTGAATGATGCACTGTATGAGAAAGGAAGGGGGGAGGGCTTGGAAAAATGAAGCGGGTACTGACGATCAGAGCAAGAGCAAGAAAATTCATTCATTGATTTATTTTCATTAGATATGGTTTTGTTTGGCACCTCCAGTCTCCGCCTGCCCGGCCCTTATCACGTCTGATTTAATGTAAAGCGGACAGTTTCCTGCGAAACGAACAGGGAAATGTCACCAGCGGCTCGTCGCTCCACTGTAATTAACTAGAGAGACCACAACAACCACACATCTGACAGCAGTTTCTTTGTCTTCTTCAGGCCACTGCTTTTGTGTTCTTTCACTCCAGCCTGGATTTAAGCCCATGGTTTGCTGCATTTAGACTCTACACACTTTAGCCAAACATCCATTCTATTGATTACAATGCAACGGGACACTACTGCTGGGCCACTGGTCCATGGTACTTGATGGAGGCTGACACACTCCCATATGAACCTGATGCCAGCTTGTTTATTTGGCCTGAATGATCTGAAGTCTAAACTCGTTCCCTAATTTTAATGCACGTCAGGACCGTGCAGAGGCAGGTGCTCAAATTTATGGAGCAAAACGGCAAGGGTGAGCCACAAAAGAAGATTTTTCAGAAGTGTGCCAAAGCTTGTGTTGGCTCAGGGGTTGGGGATGGGGTGGATGCCGCTTCTTCAAATTCACGGGCATGTGCCAGCTGGTGGTGTAATTTCTATTGGCTAATGGGCCCATAATTCAAAAAGGGGAAGGAGACGCACAAACAGAGAAAACCATGGCTACTGGCAATAACTGGCAAAAATAAAGCAAAAAAAAATTTAAAAAGTAAATAAAAACAGGCAGATAGATTAAAAAAAACAACCACCATGGCCATCAATTCAGAAAAGTGGCAGTTGCTTGTGCACTTAATGCCCCCTCCTAATGCAAATGAATAATGTACGTTTATGTGCACTCCTTAAAAGGGATCCTGAATGGTTCTTGGCTAACAAAATCCCTTAATTGGCTTAGAACCTTTATACTATGTGGAATTCTTTGAACTTGAAAGATTCCATTGACATGCATTTCATTGACAAATTGGTTCTGTCCATTGAAATATTCTTCAAGAAACCAAAACTGGCTCTTCTATGGCATCGCTCCAAGGAACCATTTTTAGTTCCATTAAGCACTTTTATTTTTAAGGTTATTCCACCTAACTGAGGTCCATTTCAACAGCTCCATTCATCACAGTATTTTCATACATGTAAAAGGGCAGCTGGCATTTTCAAATGGTGAATTATGCATAATGTCGTTATACGCGTTTGACAAAAACGGTTTCAAATTTAAATATTACAGCAATAAATTACATCTAACTGAGCACAGCAGGATGGCACATGAAAGGGCTTATACACTCTCAGACATAAACTGCACCTTTCAGGGTTTAAACGCTGTCACCTGCTGCAGTGGCACCCTCAAGGGTACGTCTGCAGTACCTTTTACAGGGAGTGTAATTATAATATTTTCTGTCGTGGTTGTTTATTTTTTTTTTAAGTCGCACTGACTCCGTACACCCTGTCTTAACCCCTGGGCCTTTTATTTAGTTTTTGCTATTTAAAAGATGTTAAGAAAGGAAAAGGCACATACAAATATGCTCCTTTCCTCTGGGAAAGTGAATGTACTGTACCCATAAAGTATACTGAAGGTACACTATTGGATCTTAAGGCCCATGTTGTACCTTTGAGGATACATTTCCATTGTTTGTGCTATATTACATGTCATTTTAATATATTTTCAAGGCTTGTCTGAAGCACCACACAGCGTGCAGGCTAGCGAGCTGTCGGGAACTGAAGGAAATTTAATCAGACTGAGTGTTAAGAACAGAAAAACTTCAGCCTTCTCCATTATGTACTTGTGTGCCTACACTTAAAATTCAGCCTTGAACAAAACACGATTCTGCCATTATTACCAGTGTTTTGGTTCACACTGTTCTCTCCGCATTTACTGCCACTTAAAATGAGCTGCCTCCACCTCTGTCTGCATGAGAGTTTTCCACCTAGTTTGTCGTTTTTCTAACCTACTGCTATAAATGCGAGCAGCAAATTGTACAGATCACGTACAATCAAAACATTCATTTTCTGATGTTTTACTTAGACCTAATGTCATTTACATCTAAACGTCTTGCTCACCATATTGAGCCCCAATAGGGCAGCAGTAGCCTAGTGGTTAGGGACTTGTCCATGTGATCAGAGGGTCGCAGGTTCAAGTTCCAGCCCAGGTGCCACGGAGTTACCCTTAAGCAAGGTACAATCCTGCTACACTGGGAAAAGAATATTCAAATGAATTAACATACGTAACTGCATGGTACATAGTTGCTAACTTTAGCAACATTAGCATGTACATTTAACATGCTTTTCTAGAAGGTGCTCTTCTACAATTGGCATGTCATGTGAGCACTACAGTAGCAACACTCTTGGTAAAGCCCCCCCCCTTTTTTTTAAGCAATGGCAACAAGCTGCAGTGAAAACTCGTACCGCAGAAGCAACGTGAACCCAACAGTACAAAAACTGGTCATAAAAAACAGCATGTGGGCAAGGCCCAAACAGCTGTTGAGTATGCTAATATTCCACTGCAGTTTTAAAGCACTCTATGCATTACGATGAAAGCAGAAAAGAGCTGCGAAATATATGGGCTGTGCATCTTACATACTGTAGCGGTAAGTGTTGTTCTGTTATGGCATGCGCGATGACATTTCGTTAAAGCATGAAGGGGAGTGCATTTTGGACTGCGCTGCAGCACTCGTGGGGATAATGGCGCTGCTCATCGCAGCGGTGATGATGGCTGCCCACTCCTCTAAGAGCAGCTGAAGTAGAACACTTCTCTGTTGTGTTTAGAGAAAGTGTTGGGTCGCACAGTAGGCAAAAGCACGGAGGCCACCGGAGAGACAGAATCTGACATAGCACTGCAGGCAAGACTTGATTTAAAGCTGGGTGGCCCTTTGTCAAAGCAAGTAAACAGGACAAAATGGTTTTTAAGACTCAAATCAGTGGATGAGCTTGTAAATGTGGAATTTTTCCATTATTTTACTCCCTTTTCACACAGAACGAAATCCAAGCGAGCAGAAACGCATCATGACAAACCATGTGAGAACTCGACTTTTCTGGTCAGGTGTGTCTAGGCTAGAAGCAAAAAAAGTGAATACAGAAAGTAGCTCCTGTGTCCTGGACTAGAGCAGATTTCTGTGCCAAACAAAGCTACGAAGCATGGAGCAATGGCAATGTTGGCCTTTGCTCATCTCTGTGGTGATTATATAGGCGATACGCCAGTACAACCATAATAGTAGAGCACTAAATGCTCTTCAAGAAAACTAAAATACTGAAGTGCTTCACACTTTGCAAAGACGTTTAGCCTTTAACCGAATGAGCAGAACAAGAGAGCTAATGCTGAAAATGTACTAAGACATGCTAACCATCAACATGTTAAACCGAATTTGGTAACTGTTACATGTTAAGGATCTTTTCTTGCCATCTGTTTACCTCAAACTTGTGGAGTACACATTATATATACAATGGCACCTGTCAGGGATGGGATATATTAGGCAGCAAGTGACAGTAAGTTCTTGAAGCTGATGTGCTAGAAGCAGGAAAAATGTGTGTAGGCAAAGAGTGTAGGCATCTGAGCCACTCTGACAAGGGTCTTATGGTGATGGCTGGACGACATTCAGTGCATCTTCAAAAAAGCAGGTCTTGTGGGGTGTTCCAGGTGTGCAGTAGTTAGTATTTGAATTGGCTGAAGTGTTGAACCAGTGACAGGCTCTGGGGCACCCAAGGCTCACTGATGCATGCGGGCAGGTTAGCTTGTCTGGTCTTATCACACAGAAGAGCTACTGTGGTTTAAAAAGGGAAGCTGACTCTGATAGAATGGGGTCAGGACACACAGTGCCCCACAGTCAGAGCTGTTTCAGCAGCATGAGGGACCTACTCAATATTAGGCTGGTGGTGTGAATGTTATGGCTGATCTGTGTATATTAGTGTCGGTCACCCCAAACAAATGTTCACATGCACACACATACATGCACACACCTTTGACCCTCCCCCAAGGCAGCATCACTCATAATCATGTTTACCACACACTCCTCTGAAGCATATCACTCCTCAGCCTGAAGCAAAGTGGAACAGGGTTGGACGTACTTTCATACTGCAAAAATACAGGCGTAAGGAGAACGCGGACAGTCTTTAATTTTGTAACTGTAATGCATAGCAACGACTGCCCCAAGTCTCCCCACATTTTCTAATCCCTCATGCATTAGCATTGCTAGCGCTGCCTGTGCCAAAAAACAAATGCACAGACAATGTATTAGCTTCAAATATTCTCCCAGTAAAATACACAATAACACTGTTAAAAAACCTCTTTCTAACTTGCACCCAAACCTCCCCACCTGCCCGGTACCGGTGCTGTTCTGCAGGCGTGAATCAGTCCGCAACATTAAATCAGAATAAATCAATTGCAGATACCTTCTAAAAAACCTAATTATGACTTAAAGGGAGCTGATAAAATTGCTCCTATTCCCACACGGTTCAATAATGAATGTGTGTGCGGCGCAGTCATGTCACTGCAGATACGCCCAATCTGCATTTAGATGAAAATGTTTTTACAAGCAAAACCCCCTCGAGACCCTTCCTTTGTCTGAGGATCTGCCGATGCTTTTTAATCTTTCCTTCTCCAAATGGGGTCCAATCAAAACAAACAGGCGAAAAATATTTGGGCAGTGAGACAGAGGGGCTGAGGCAACCTGGTGTGGCGAGCGGGCAAAGGGGGGAGAGAGGGAAAAACAACAGACAAAGCCAATCACGAGAGCATTCTTGATGCATTGCGATTGTTGACTTTTGTCTTATTTGTCGTCTCTTTTGAACACCTGAAATGCATTAAGTGCTGTCAGGAGCCTTTATCTGCCCGAGGCTGAGGAACAGAAGACAGCAGCACAGCGGCGTTCTCTCTCAAAAAAAAAGTAAAAAGGAAAAAAAAAGAAATAAAGAAAAAAATAAAGAAAAGAGAAAAACACACACACACACACACACACACACACACACACACACACACACACACACACACACACACACACACACACACACTTCTGGACATGTCTTTTTTCCCCATCAGTTTTTCTCTCTCTGTCTCTGCTCCCATAACAGGCTCCTTGCTGCGGCCTCATTGTCGTCACTTATCCAGCCGCTATCAAAATGATTGATCGCTTGCGGGCTGTGCTGACAATGGCCAAGCTATCAGCAGTCATTTCACTCACTGACTTAAGCTGGAGAATTTCTTCCACTAATTGGCCCTTTTATCGTCTATTCTGAGCGCAGGACGAATAAGGCGTTCTCTTTAAGGAGAAAAAAAAAATCATGATGGAAAAAACAAATTCTGAGGCTCGTCACGGCCCTGGTCAGTTCGGTATCGATGCCGAGATGAGCAAATGGACATTTGCAGCCTACTAAACACCTGACCTTTGTTAGAAAAGAAAAGGGCTTCTAACACAATAGACCTCAAAGACATAACTGGGGAGCGCCTGCCCATGTCAGCCCCCTCCTTACACATCCCTTAATGATTTCCATGGCAACAAAGGTATATCTGGCAAGAAGGAGGGAGAAAAAGGGGGTGTGTGGTGGTGGGGCAGGGGCGGGAGGGCGTAACGCATCGGTGGCAGTGAAACAATTATGATGGAATTCAGTTAATTGTGCTCACTGTGCAGTGTTCCACACCCCAGCACTTGGTCGAACCCCACAGAGCGTTTTTTAGAGGGAGAAATTGTACAAAATAGGATTTCTTAAATATCCAGGTCACCTAAGCCAGTGTCCAATAGCAATGGCCCTTAGCTCCCCTCCTTAAGGACCAGACCTTTCACTTAAAAAGTCTACCAATGCTACAAATGATGGATATAAGTAGGAAGTCGGAAATAGAAATGACGTTATTTATGAACCATGCCTACAGGTTTTCTGTTGTGCTTTCTGTGTAGAATACAGCTTGATATACAATATACACCTGTATACTGATAAGTCATATACACCACAGTAGGGGAGCCGTTAAAAGTTTGCTCAACAAATTCATGTTCTTAACTGCACAGACTGTAGGAGTGAATACAAATTACAAAAGTCTCTTCTGTAATTTGTAAGCTTTAGGTTTAATTTAAGAAATGGCAAAGATTCAGGTAAAATTTGAAAATAACGACACCAACTAAAGAACATGGAGAGCTGTGATCTTTAATGAGTAACACACTGATGCATTTCTCTACTATAGCTATTGAACACAGGTACTCTTATTAAAAGGATAAGTAGTAATTTACATATCGTTTAAAAAGTACATAGCCATGTTGGAAATGTCGAAGTTGGAGGAACTCTAGATTCAGGGGATGTTTTCTTAGATTTTTCCTAGTCAGAGATTATGAAATTTAATCACTATTGACTGCAGCATAACATTCATTGCAATTTATTAAATAAATTATAATGCGTTTAGTTTTATGCAAAAAAAACCAACAGTTTTTTTACAACCATTGTACAACTACTGAACAAACATCTGAAATTCCTTATTTCAGACTTCTAGATCCGTTTAAAGACTGTGATGATACATGTACTTCTTACCAGCCATGAACAGCACATTTATCTGTTTCCATCCATATCATCAGTATTTACAATCTGCCTGCAGTCGCAACACTTCCTGACATTTCTACATGAGGGCCACAGTGTTGTAGGCAATGGGTGATCATATGTAAATGTGTTAATGGTTGTGACATCACAACCATGACTAATTAAAAACAGGCTGTGTAGCAGTTAATTATCATATGTTGGGGAATTGAACATTTGAAGTGAAATTTGTCATTGTGAACACACTCAAGCACCACAGTGAAATGTGACCTCTGCATTTAATCCATCACACGTGCACACGTAGAGCAACGGGCAGCTATCAACAGCGCATGGGGGGAGTGTAGCGGGACGGTACCTTGCTTAAGGGAACCTCAGTGGAGCCTGGGTCGGGACTTGCGACCTTCAAGTCCCAAGGGAAATGTGCTAACCACTAGTTCACCGCCGCAAATTTTTTGGGAAAAATTTAACAGCGTTTGCATTAGTCATTTATCTGCCCACTGCTGGACCCCAGCTCCCCATGGAGAACAGATCTTTTGGTTGAAAAGTAGCTAAAACTTTCTCTTGTATTCCACTGCCTTCAATTAATCAATGGCGCCACTTTTATCTTTGTAATACTTCAACAAGTCTTGCATTTTTTATCTGTTTAAGTTTCTGTCTTTTAGTTTTGTTTTAAATCTTATCTTTATTCTTCTGTATTGGTTTTATTGCTTTTTTATTGCTTACCTTCCTGTTTATGCATTAATGCTTCTTGAATCTTAGTAAAGCACATTCAATTATGTCTGTGTGTGATAATGTGCTATTAAATAAAATTTGCTTTGCCTCGGCCATACTATGTCAAACTGTCTCTGACTTAACACCTGGAAAATGAGGTTTAAGTTTTCACTTTAAGTTATCGGTTACCAGTAATTGAGAACTCCCCCTATCTTGTAAGTTTTTTCTCCCTCATTACCAACTGGAGCTTTTTCTCCTGTTCCAACTCATTGCACCATTCAGAGCTAAAGCAGCACAGTAGTAAAATGCTGCTGAAACCCCTCCAACCCTTATGATTCTGTTATTCTGTTATTAATCTTCAGGCATATTATTCAGTAAGTACATCGACTTGTTGACTACAACGAAACAAATCTACCTATCAGCCATAACATTAACACCACCTGCCTAATACTGAGTGTGTCCCTCATGCTGCTGAAACAGCTCTGACTGTGGTGCAGTGTGTTCTGACCCCTTTCTATCAGAGTCTGCATCAATTTTTAAACCACAGTACCTCTTCTGTGGGATCGGACAAGGCAGGCTAGCCTTCACTCCCCACATGCATCAGTAAGTCTTGGGTGCCCATGTCTACTAACTACTGCATACCTGGAACATTCTATAAGACCTGACGTTTTGGAGATGTTCTCACTCAGTCATCTAGGCATCACAATAAGGCTCAGATCGTTACACTCAGCCATTTCGACTGATTTTACCACATCGACTTCAAGAACTGATTGTTAACTTGCTGCCTAATATATGCCACCAGGTGGAGAGGTGCCACTGTAATAAAATGACAAGATTGTCAGTGTAATTTACTTCACCTGTCAGTGGTGTTAACGTTATGGCTGATTGGTGTATGGATATTATGTAGTTACAAGAGTGAGGAAAGGAAGTGTGAGCCCACATTATGTGTGTGCAGGCACAAGCCTTTCTGCAGTGTGTTAAAGCAGCTCCAAGTTGTGCCTATGTGTTTTAGGGTTTTATAACTGTTGGTCGTGTTCTTGTAATAGTTTTTTGTGCTTTTCAGCATTACAAGAGGTGCCCTCTCCAACTATGTGCTTTGGATCACGCTTTTACCTTTTCCGGCGATTTGTTCGGGTCGTCTGAACGCCACCAATGCTAATGCTGCTCAACAATTTCCTCCGAGATCAATAAGGTTTTATGAATCTGAATGAATCTGAATACGGACCAGTATACAGCCAGTATTACAGTGTCTGTGCTACAACTGAGACTTCTCCAGCGAGGCAAATCACCTGGGCTGAATAATGAAAATCAGCTTGTTTGTATGTCTCTATAGAGTCTGATCCAGCCATAAGTGCCCCCACCTCCTCCCCTCTCGCAGCGCATCCTCCTCTGAGCATACAGAGTCATTGTCCTCTCAGGTAGCGCCAGAGGCATATCGTACATTAACAACAGATGGGGTACGAGAGCGAAGATGTGGCAGACACGCAGGGCTTTGTAATGACATTCCTGCGCTGGTGCCGGCTGGCATTAGATCTCTCCTTAGAAACCCTGACAAGCCCCTCCTTCCAGAATCCCCACACCTGTTCAAACCCATCCGCTGACTCCATCAATATTAAGTGAGGTCTCAGTGAGCCATCTCTCCTTCGCACACACATGCTCGGAAACACACTCTAAGGCTGCATCCGTGACTAATTCCCTGCCCTGTGTCGCGTAATGGCACATTTATCAGGCCTGGCACAGGGCTGCTGTCTGCTTTCCTTGCCCATCAAAATAACAGAGAACACCACATATTCCGCCCACCATCTCCCCACTGGCTCCCGCCATCCATTTCCATATTCATTTCCATGAAATGGCAGAGAGATGGGAGGCTGCCACATCTTCGGGAATATCTGGACCGCTTTAGGTGAGGGAAAGCACTTATTTACACTGCAGGCGCCTCGTGGCTAGATAGAGCCAGGCCTAGCAGTGAAGAGAGGTTGAGAAAGAGAGGTAATTTCTTTACCTGACTTTTTAAGATGCAAATCACTTCATGGACTTGGCTTCTAGGTCAAACTGCTGTCACGTGCTATCCAATTTGTAGTAAGCAGCTCTGACTGATATATATCCTTTCATCTTAACAGTAGAACAAAGGTTTCAGAGCCTGTTGCTATGTATGCAATCTAGATATAGTAAGTCAACTTTTGCTAAAATGTACATTTTTACAATGTTACTAGTACTTTACATCAATGACACTGTATGCCCTTGTTTTCCTTTGAATGATGAGAAAGTTTGCTTTTCCTGCAGAGCAAGCAGACCGCCCCTTCTCATCGCCAAGAGTGGACGAAGCCTGGGAAGAGGGGGCTATGTGGCCCTCCTGTTCAGGCCCATGCCAGATTCCACTGTTTATTCCACCATACGGCCCACACAATGGCTACAGATGGTGGCAGATAGGCCAGGGAGCTGGAGACAACAAGGGGCCTCAGTAGCCCCAACCCTGGGCTGCGTGGACCTGGCCCTGCAAAACACTGATAAGAGCCAGGCCTGGTCTGGGATCTCTGCTGTTCGTGCTGTGAAACAGCTCAATGGAAGCCTGCTGAAGCTGGTTGATGCTAGACTTAAGCACCGCAGACTGCGCCTTTCCGTCAAAAGCCCAGATCACACTAACTCGACGATCCCCAAAAAACACCAACAAATCCAAACATCAGGTTGGTGTGCCATATTTTGTGTGATTGTTGGAGACCCTAAGATATTTTCCTGACTCACAGTGTTTTAGAATGATCTCCCTCCATTCACAGCACTGTAAAACATTTTCCGGTCTTTCCACACTGCTCTAGAATGTTGCTTCCCATTCACACAGTTCAGGATCTTTTCAGATCTTAAATTCCAAAAAACTTGGAGTGCTGTGTAAAATGTAAATAACATTAGGAAAACAGAATGCAGTGATGCAAATCTCATAACTCATATTTTATATAACAGATCATAGAAAACGTATCAAATAGGGAAAGAAACTTGTAAAGATTGTATATATTTTACCATCTACAGTACATAATATTATCAAAAGATTCTCTCAAAATTCTCTGTGCACAGGGATGTTGGATACCTGTGATCTTTAGGCCCTTAGGCACTAGCACTAAAATCTGCATTAAAACTATGATTCTGTGATGGAAATCACTGCTTGGGCTCAGGAACAGTTCCAGAAATCACTGTCTGTGAGCACAGCATGCTGTGTCATTCAGAAATGCAGGTTAAAACTATGTTATGCAAAGAGGAAGCCATATGTGAACATGATCCAGAGATGCAGTCATCTTCTTTAGGTCAGGACTGAGGCAAAGTGGAAAACTGTTCTGTGGTCAGACAAATCAAAATTTGAAATTCTTTCCGGAAAACATGGACATCGCATTCTCTGGACTAACAATAGGAGATGGACCATCTGGCCTGTGATCAGTGCTCGGTTTCAAAGCCTGTTTCTCTGATGATATGGGGTGCATGGTAAACATGGTCCTGCTTTTCTGAGACGTTTTGCTACCATTAAATTCAAAATGACCTTTTTATAAATGATGCATTTACCCAGTTTAAAGATTTGCTATGTTTTCTTTGTTTCATTGTGAATAAAATATGGGTTTATGAGATTCGCAAATCATCGCATTTTACACAGCGTCTCAACTGTTTTGGAACTGGGGTTGTAGAACAGTATAAAGCTGTTGAGGAATGTGTGGTCACTGTGCCACGGTCTAAAAGGCCAAGTGTCTACAATGAAAAGCTTCACAGGAGAGATATCCAGCTGTCTCCAAAAAGCTGGAAAACATCTTTAGGGCATCTCTTGGGAATGAAGAACATATGTGCAGCAGATATAGAGGCTAAGGGAATTTTTTAAACATATAATTAACTTATTTTTAAATTATGGTGCACCTCTTGGAGTCACTTCACTAATGCAGACTGTACACAGTAATACACTCACAGTAATTTATGACAATAGCTGCCAATTTTGAAAGCACTCACTCGATCAGATTCTTCTGCTCGGCTGTGGAGATATACACTCTGCTGTGCTATGGACATGTCAGAATGTCAGTACAACTGTGTGGCCTATATTTGTTATGACAAATAGTGAAACGTGATATTGTTTTTTCTTAAATAGAGGGGGTCAGTCGCTGAAAACCAACCATTCGTCTGTATTTACAATATTGAAAATGCCACTAGATTTCCATAAACTTTTCACAAGCAGTGTACATGTCAGTCCGTCATCATATGCATGCTGAAAAAGCTCAGAAATGCTTTCTTCCACACCAGTGACAGCATAAGCTTTAAAGCAGCGTGTGTGTTGTGGATTACTGTATATGAAGGGGTTACTGTCACTCCACATGGAGCAGAGTGCTCTCTTTACCTCAAAAAAAAAATAACAGTCTTGACTCAGCCACCCTCTCTGCACCCACCCCTCACACCCTCTTTTCTCTCACGGCTTAGTGAGCACACTCACAAGGGCGGATGGGAGCAATATCGGTGTGGCTGATGAGAGGCGGTTTTAGGCATTACAGTGAGTAATGATAAGTCTTTAGGTGGCAATGTGGAAAAATGAGGCTTTTGCAGATAAAAGTGTTCCTCGTGTGCTTCCTATTTACAGGCGGAGAGTACTTCGCAGGGCCCACAGAGGCAGGTTGGGTGAATCTGTCTTCATCCCACGTCCTAAAAGCCTCATCAGTGTCAGGTCGTGAAGCGTTATGCTACAGTAATTATCAGGAGATGAAAGGACAAGAGGAAAGCATCTATAGTGAGAAGGGGGCAAGCAGAAGTCAGAGCAGTGCCAGGCTACAGCGTGGGCTAATAAGCAGCTGGCACTGAGCATAAAGCAGCCTGAATGTGAGCCATCACACAAGAAAGCTCCCATAGAGGACAAAATAATGGAAACTCTGTTCCAAAGCTCCATTAAAACACAATGGACATCTTAACGTGGCTGAAATGACTAAAAGCCGAAAGCATAAGTAAAATGTCTACCACAGCATAACAAAGCCAGCGGATCCCCCTCATCGTGAAGATCAGGCATTAAGGCATTCATCATTCACTTGGTGTATGTCACACATGTACTCTACCACTTGAGGAGATCAGATCATTCATCACATCACCATTCCCATATCTCTGTAGACCACTGCCAGTGGACTACTCAGCTCTCGGATGCTCACTTTTCTTCTTAATGAGGTGTTTATGCACTGTAGTCCTTCTATAACATCCCTCTCTATGCAGCTGTGGATGGACAGTTCTGGCTGACACGCTGGTGACATCCTACATTCTCAGTAACCGGAAGAACAACTGCTCTTCTCTTTTTTCGTAAATATCACACTTATGCTCAAGCATTCAGTCTTTCTTCTGTTCTGAATGCAGATGTTAGTTCAGTCATTCTCCTGTTAAAACAGTGAGCCGGTGCAGAAGTTTAGTGCATGAAGCTCCTGCCATCTGTGCACCAATAATGAACCCTCTTTCAGAGCCACTTAGATCTTTTCCTCTTGCCATCCTGATCCAACATCAAGGTCAACTACACCTGCTCAGCACTTTCACACATGCTACAGGGCACTGCAGGGTATTAACGGCTTAATTGTATCAAGCAGTACAGCTGTCTGGTAGTATCTGTACCTGACTATGTGCATATAGATATATATGAAGGGATTCATTCCAAAACTGTGGTAAATGTATTTGTAAAAATTCTGGGTATAATTCTTTTTGAAAAAAGAATAATTACTGATTTCTAATGCAAAATACACTTATCTTTCAAATTAATGTGATGATGATGAAGATTACAAACATACATACATACATTTG
>JBBPDA010000039.1:10489689-10525607 GCA_037974385.1 Arnoldichthys spilopterus
TATATATATGGATATGCATTTTGACACCAAGGCCTAGAAAAATATAAGGATTCAGAAGAATAAAAGAGAAGAATAAGATGAATAAAAAAGTTTCAATTTTAACACAGTGAGGGAACTGGGGCTTAAATGATGGTTTTGACCACAAAAAGCACTCACCATGTTCCAGAAAAAGGAGCAAACACACAGTCAGGAGAGACTGCAGTCCAGCCACACGCCACTCCCCCAACATTCTGAGAGAGAGAGAGAGAAAGACAGAGAGAAAGAGAAAAAAAAAAACAGAAACAAATCCACTAATTAAAATTAAAACCTGGAAAATTTAAAATGATCAAACTTTCAGTTATGCAGACACTGCAAACCAACAAAGCGTGGGATCTTCTTGACTTATGTTTGTAGCGAAATGACGACTTCTGCTGAATAAAATGTTAATTTTATCTTGCGCTTTCCCGCAGCTCCGTCAAGCATCAAATATTTACACACACCCACCCGAAGACATCAGGAGCAAATAAAGTCAGCAAATTCAACACGATGAATACCTTTGTTCCCATGGCAATTGTTGGGCACGGCACGTCTTGACATTTTCACAAAACTCTCTGAATCTACAGTGACAGGGCGAGAATGAACCTCAAAGGGGGAAAGGCCCGTAAGGAGACGTTTCTACCAAAACCGTCTGACAAAAGGTGAAAAGACCAGAGCACACTTCCATTCTGGGTGGGCCCGAATAGAGACAGTGGCCAAACAAAAGGTTTTTAGTTTAACCACTCAAGCAGGGACTTCGGTTTCCTTTTCTCTGGAAAAAAGAAACACCAAAGGCAGACAAATGCCTGACAACTCCATTGCGCACTGAGGCGGGCTGTGGAGTCTTTAGCAGGAGCGCTGTGCACCAGAGACAAAGAGCTTTCAGTAAATAATAGATGCAGTGAGTTCGACACGCCACGGCCAAGGGCGAAACCAGATCTGCAGTGTGAGAGATGAGCTATGGATAGCTGGTGTACATTACAGTCCACCATCAACACTGTTCCAGACAGAGACGTGCACAAGGACAAATCGCTTAGAAACATTCAAGAGCTCATCAATAAAACTAAGACCTCATTTGGGGCCATGCACTGAAGGAAAAGAAACTGAGAGCTTGTTTCTATAATATCTACTTACTGGCCACTTTATCAGAAACCCTTCCCTTCTATCTCCAAGTTGCTGTGAGAGGCTTTTCTCTCTTTTAGACCTGATGTTCTCAGTCTTGCTCCTGAGGCCTATTGCCCTGCACAGTTTAGTGCTTTCTGTGCTTTAATACATCCACTTCAGCTCAGGGGTTGTTAATGAGCTACTTAGTTGGATCAAGTTTTAGTGGGAGCAGGGAAACACTAAAACTTAAAGGGCTGTGAGTATCCAGGACCGGAGCTGGGAAACACTGCTCAAGATGTTCATCAATGATCAGCAATGGTTTCTGATCCCAAAAAAACAGCAAGACTGATACATTCGTAAAAAAACACCACACACAATCATGCCACTATGATGTCAGTGTTACTATTGGTCCACCACCTATAAATATCTGGTCAGTTGGAGTGATGTGGTCAGAACCTGGCCAATGATGAATGGGGTAGAGGTGTACCTACCTAGTGGACCCCTAGGACAGGAGGACTCCACAGGACACCAAGGTGAGAGATAGATGTTTCTAATAAAGTGGAAAGTGAGTGTATGTCTAAAGGTCAACTGAGGTAAAGGTGAAACACCATAAAAAGGTTGTTTGGTCCATCATCCAATGATATGAAAGTGAATTTCCTTCACTGGATAAGACTCCATTACATTCAGCCATGTTGTCGTCTACACAGAGGTGTCTCCTCTTTCACTGACATCACTCACTCTTCCCCTCAGCACAGTGTACCTCCTGTCTGTATTCACCCCTCACTACTTTCGTTCCTGTCTCTCACTCCTTACCTTTCAAAGCCTCTTTTTTGGCCCTACACTTCCTGTAGCCATGCAATCAGGCCTACAGCCTCCATCTCTGCTGTCTCAGCTGGAGACGCTGCAGCTCTATCTCTTAATTGTATCAGCGGGTTGGAGTCACGCTGTTTTTTGCTGGCCTTTACAAGCAGGTGACAGCTGAGAGGCCGCAAGCGTTCGCCATGCGGGCAGTCGAGCAGACAAATGGGCCTCACGCCCACACACACATGCACAATACAATAAAACCCAGAGCACATCACAAAAAGCCCATCAGTAAGAAAGCTGAGATCACTTAGTCAGAGTAAATGATTCAAACAGCTTGTTCTAATAATATTTATTAACTAGATTGGAAACTCCTACCCTGTAGGTCCACCTCCCATACAAAACATTTATTTATTTTATTAAATATATTATAAACAATACATCATACATCATAAATACACTAAGATATATTGTAAATGCACCAAAATATTTTAAATATGTCCTAATATACAAATAATTGCCACTTTAACATACTGTAACATATAATTTAATTACATGAATATATCAAATGATAAATTACATTAAATTAATATGATTTGATTATATATTTTTGGCAATATATAGGCAATGTAATAGCTGGGTACAGTAATAGGATGTATAATATATTTTAAAATATGTAAATGTATTCGATTAATACTTTTTATACTTTTTAATATACAGTTTATTTCAACAACATAAACACCAATATACTGTAACAGATTTCATTTCTGTATGGGCTTGCTGATGTAGCGATACAATTTCTCTGTATAAAAGGATTTTTATGGAACCAGAAGTGTTTCTCTTATGGTATTTCTCCAAAGATCACTTCCGGCACCTTCAATAGTGCATCTGCTGTCATGCATGGTTTTGGAGTCTAGCCCGTTTCAAAACCAACACTTTCGAAACCAACATGTACTCAAATGCAAACCCATACACAGCACACACATGACCAGATGAACATATTATTATGCCATGATGTGATTGCAGTATGCACCCAAACTGCACCTGAATTCAATATCAAATAATAATATCAGTTTTTCCCACCAAATCATTCTACATGAGAGTAATTCCAGCAAAGAAAGAAAGAAAGAAAGAAAAAAGTGAAACAAAAACACAGATTGTGAGCACATATCATGGCAGCATGTTGGTGAATTCTGTGTCACGTCTTTTCACACATGTCCATCTGGTCCTGAGAGTTTAAACAGGGTTTTGTGTTGAAATGAAAAGTCGGATTCTGTTGGTAAACAGTCTTTCAGTGTTTGAGGGCTGTGCCTCCAAGAAGAAAGTTAAAATATAAAACGGGCCTCTGCGGGCTGCCCAAACACTCGAGTGTAATCGACTGTATGTGTAATATCTCCACCAACATTTTGTGAGTCCCTCCCTCAAATACTTATGCATGAGGAATAGATGGACATTGTGTTTTCCATGCGTGCGGCCCATTAACTGTGTTTAGTGTACCAAAGTTTTGTAAAATCGAGCAGAATGTGTCCCATTGTGAATGAAACTGATGTAAAAGGTTTAGTACATCAGACCCACTCATTCACAGACAATTCCTAATGAGAAATGTTTTGGGGGATTTTAACTATTCCCCCCCCCCAATTTTAGTGGCCAAATCCAATCTCTAGCTACACCCCTCCCATCACACGATGCCAACGTCAGCAGTTTAAACTCATAGTAGGGCCAAAGCCTAAGCCTAAGCCTAAGCTAGGCTATCCTAGTTTAGGCTTAGGTTGCATCACTCAAACAAAATGCTAACAAGTGAGCACTATTGTTATAAGACAGTATAAAAGGACAGGCTGTGAGAAAAATGGCGGTCCCCTCTATCTGCTTCCTTTCCTGTGCAGAGTGACTCTCCTGGGCTCTAACAGTTACCTCTTAACAGCTGATCTGGACTTATTTTCATAATAAACTATATTTCTAACAAATAACAAAATTCACACAATTTCCTCTTGTCCCAAATACAGTCATTCAACCCAGACACAGTCACTGTTCTGGAGGCAAAAGTTCTAATGTAGCCAACAAGTGCTAAATATAGACCATTTCCACAGAGAACAGCTCAGGCTGGTGACTACGCTGATCGTGGTAGAGGGTGGTGGACGAATTTGTCGATTGGTGTGGGGTCTTGTTAAGGGAAGGTGTGTATCATATTTGTTGACCTTGTTGGGGATGTGCTCATGGTCAGCGTGATAGTAGTGAGGATGGACTTTTACCAGTCTTTGGGGATGGAGTAGAGGGATGAAATTTCCCTCCACAAAAAGTGTTCCCAGTGTAAAGATCCCCATGGATCACAGGGTGATATGCAGTGTCAGAAAACACATACGTTTTGATTGAGATTGCTCAACCGGTTGGTTTAAGGCCAGTGTGCGATGAGTTAAGCATGCGGTTTACACCATGTTAAGTAATAAAAGCTTCCATTACTTGTCAGCTATATTGGCCTTTTAGCTACAGTGCAGAACTAAGGGAGTAAACTTCACACACCAAACACGACTTGGCTGATGGACTATATTTGGGAATTGGGGGGGGGGGGGGGGGGTTGACAGTTCAAAACTTTCCCTGTGAGAAGTGCTTTTACGTCAAAATGCATAAAGTGTTTCCAAAAGTTCCAGAACACACTTACAAAACACTCATGTCACAGCTCACACACACATGCATGCCATTTCCACTGGTTCACTGATTGGGGCTTTACACACCAACAGTACTTGGTACTTTTGCACATGCTCCCCACTAACACAGGAGAAACAAGAGCCTTTTTTTTGCCACCAGTGAGACGCAGTGAACTGCCCTCAGAATGTCTTGTGTATGCTACATTCACACACCGTCTCACTGCCTCTGCCTGTTTATTGTGCCTCCTCTGAGCAAGTGCAAAAGGCGCTTGTAGATGAAAACAATGCTGGAGTGGGCTTCGCTAAAAGCCTCCTCATAAAACCTGAATGAGCACATCCCAATCCTCCGCGTTCTCCCGAGAAAGGACGACGGCTTTACTGAGGCATCAACAGCACAACAATATGAGTCACCAATCAATTCAGTTAAGTGTTACAGACCAGAGTGAAGGGGAAGAAGAAAAAGGTGGAGAGAAAGAGAGAAAGAGAGTGAAAGAAAAACAAATACTGACATCAACATCTGACAATACAGCTGAATCACAATCCAAACTGCTTTCTTTGCCAAGTAAGAGGGAGAGAGGGAGGGAGAGAGAGACAGATGAGATCACAAAGAAACAAAGAAAAAGAGAGACAGACGGGGGGGGCTGAAGAGAAAGAGAAAAGATGAAAAAAAGATTAGAAGGACAAAGAAAGAGAGAAAAGAACGAGAAATGGAGAGAATAGGGCGGACTGAAAGAAATTTTGGAAAAGAAAGAAAGAAGATGAAAAGACAGGTAAAGAGAGGGAGAGATGGAGAGAGAGAATTGAAAAAGACTGAAGAAAAAGGAATAAACGGACAAAAACAGTGAACACAGAGAGAAAAGGTGTGAAGACAAAGAAAGAGAGACAAAGAGGGGGCATGCTGAAAGAGAAATGGGGAAGAGAGAGAGAAAAAGAGAAGAAAAAGATGGAAAGACAGATAAAGTTAGGTAAATACAAAGTGAGAAAGATAGAGAGAGCGGGACAGAGAGAGAGAAGAGAGAAAAAAAGAAAGAAAAGAGAGAGACAGGGAGGGGGCGGACTGTAAGACAGATTGGGGGAAAGAGAGAAGACTCTGGGAAAAGCTGGAAAGACAGATAAAGCTAGGTAAATACAGAGAGAGAGAGTGAATGAGAACGTGAGAGCGGTGGAATATGTTCATATACAGTGTTCAGCCCTTTTCACAAAACTACAAAGAGAATTTGAACCTAAACCAGCTGTGAACATGTAATCCACTCTGCACTGATGCCATAGCCGTGGAGGAGCTTGGTGCTGCTTTCAGCAGTTTGGGAGGTCCACTGACAATACACCTCTTCACTAAAGCTGGGACGGCAAAAACATTTCATAATCCAAATCTCAGTGACCATAATTTATCATTTTTCTGAGCAAGTGTTGTGCTGTTGTGCTGCTGGGCAGTTGTGGCCTGGTGGTTAGAACATTGCCCTTGTGAACAGAAGGTTGCAGGTTCATGTCCCAGCCTGGGCACCACTTAGGTACCTTTGAGCAAGTCCCGCTACACTGCTCTGTGGGCTCTGTTGATAGCTGCCCACTGCTCCATGTGTGCATGTGTGATGGGTTAAATGCAATGTGTGAGGTCACATTTCGTTGTGATGCACTTTTTGTCAGATTGAGTGTGTTCACAATGACAAATACGCCACTTTTACTTGTGTGCTCTGCAGAGAGACTGTAGCTGTAGCCTGTTCACTCCCACTGTAAGATTAGGGTACAGGGTAACTCAAGACTGAAAGGGTGTTTCTCATTGGCTGCAGGGCATTATTTAAAAAATGCATATTTAAGAGCATGTTATTTTCGCTTGTCTATCAGGTCTGTAAACATGTAGTAGTGGTATGAATAAAGCATGGATTTATTAGCAAAAACATATTTATCATAAACAATAACTGTCCCATAATACCCTTACCCCCCTCCCACCCAACCACTCCTACCCAGACAAAACAGGCTTCCACATCCAGACCCCCACCCCCACCCCACCACCAGCCCCCAGCCCTCCATATGGCTCATTTAAAACACAGGGGACTTGCAGGTGCCCCTGGCTGTCTGGGCTGGGAGGCTGAATTTTGATGTTATTCAGATGCACGATTACCATTGTGGACAGACGAAAATGCTGAAGTGTAAAAATGTGTACTCGACTCAAATATGCCTGGACAAACTTGCTCCAGCTGTAGTGTATGTGTGTGTGTGTGTGTGTGTGTGTGTTCGTTCTCTGTTTTTCAAAAGATGCAATTAAGCAGTAGATGGTAGAGAGACTATGTGATACATTAACGTTTCACTGTTGAAAGTGGGCATTCCACACACAAACTCCTGCACGCACACGGCAGAGTGATTTTCACAAGGCCCATTCGCTGCTCTCAGTAGGCCCTGATTAGCTTTAATGGAGCAGGATGTGACCCGGGTGTGAATGGGCAGATAAGTGCTTGTTTTTGTCCTGACTTTGTAGGAATATCTTTTTCTTTTTCTTCTCATCCTTGTAAAGTATACAGTTGGAGGACAGCTCCTTTATTTACCAAAGCCTAGCCACGATATAGAGATTCTTCAGTCAGGCTGGTCTTAGACCATGAATTTATCCAAGAAAAAACATACACCGGTCAGCCACAACATTAACACTATCTGCCTAATTTTGAGTAGGTGCTGAAACAGCTCTGACTGTGGTGCATTGTGTGTTCTGAGCCCTTTCTATCAGAGTCAGCATCACTTTTTACACCACAGTAGCTCTTCTGTGGGATCGGAGCAGACAGACAATGAACCTTGGGTGCCCATGTCCCTGTCTTTGATTCACCAGTTGTTCTTCCTTGGATCACTTCTGGTAGGTACTAACTACTGCACACCTGAAACGCTCCAGAAGATCTGCTGTTTTGGAGATGCTATGACTGAGTCGTCTATAAAATCACAATAAAACCCTTGTCAAGGTGGCTCGGATCCTTACATTAACCAATTTTTTCTGCTTTCAGCACATCAATTTCAAGAACTGACTGTTCACTTGCTGCCTAATATATCCCACCCCAGACAGGTGCTGTTGCAATGAAATAAAAAGTCAATGTTATTCAATTAACCTGTCAGTGGTGTTAATCCTATGGCTGACCAGTTTATACATATGCAGATCAAATTAAACTGGCCTTTCCTGTTACTTTGTTTTTAAGACATAAATATATGTAAATAACCTCTGTTCTGATTGGCTGTATTGTGCCTCATTTCATGCAGTCTGGACTGAAACATTGTATATTTATAACTTCATTGTAATTAGGTGGAGCTAAAGTGCTGTAGGCTGAATAGATGGCTATATGTAAATGCGTTGGTTATTCTGACATGATAAAAACAGTGAATGCAAAACACCTTTTCAGTTAAATATGCATGTATGAACCGTAAAAACTGAGAATAAATTGTACATTGAGTTTTAAATGTCTTTTATTAAAAAAGGTCCTTTAAATGTGTAAAAGGTCAGTGTCCAGATAGGTCCGCATTTTATTGGCAAGTGTAAACAGGGGAACAGGTGTAAACAAAAGTAATGACAAAACTCAGAAACTACTCAGTCAACAGGTCCAGCAAAGCCTAAAGCCCCTTGAGAAACAAAGTACCACTTTTGCTTCACAGGCCAAAAAGGGGCACTTTGTGTGGAATTTGCTCAAGAGGCAGATCCGAAACCACTGCAGACTCAGACAGGAACCTTATCAATGCCCAAATCGGCCTAAAAAAACAAGTGCCTTCGCCTCGCTTCCCAATTCAGGCACCTATCCCACCAGTGAAATAAGCCTGGCAATCACTGAGCTCTTGCCTCCTAGAGGCTCTTGAAGATATTGCCTCTCTCTCTCTCTCTCTCTCTCTCTCTCTCTCTCTCTCTCTCTCTCTCTCGCTCTCTCGCTCTCTCGCTCTCTCGCTCTCTCGCTCTCTCGCTCTCTCTCTCTCTCTCTCTTGCTCTCTCTCTTTCCTGCATGTCAAAGAGCGAGAGTACACCCCTGCTTTGAAAAATGAAGTGACAGAAAGCTTATTTTGTGTGAGCCTGGGCTCCGACAAACTCCCAACATCTTCCTGCTTTTCATTCGCACCCACGGATGCACCATCTATGTTTAAGAGTTGCGACGCAGGCAAATATTTAACTCCATTCATCAAGATTTTCGAGTTGTGATTTGAAAATTGACATGTAAGACAACTCGGACTGAAAGTACAGAATACACATGCATCTGCTGAACCTGCAGCCCTGTTATAGCAGTGATTCATGAGCAGGAGGGTGCAGACAGACGCAGAGCCCTTATTTTCACCCTATGATTGTGTAGGTATACATACACATATAGGTGATCTGCCACGATAAACTTGTAGCCTGAAGTTTGCTTAATCATCACACTCTGAAACCAGTAGCCAGGAATGTTGTTTTGGAAGAGTGGGTGGGTCGAACCTTGAGTTTCACACCGGCGACCAGTATCTCTTGTTAATTTAATCATAACAACGTGTCATCTCCTATACATCAACCTCAGAACAGAAAAAAACTGAAACTTTGACACTAATGCTGTTTTTAAGATGCAGTGCTGTTCCAAAAGCACATCAAAACTATTTAAGAGGATTTTAAAAAGCTGATATTATTAAAAAAATTAGGTTTTTTTATGGTTATGAAAATAAATGATGTAATCCTTGCTTTCAGTGCGCACCATTAACTCCCAGGCATATACAGTCTATACAGGCGAACTATCACCTAAAATGGCAGAATTAGCATTTTTGGGATGTCACAAATGTCAATACATTTACATATGTCTGCGTATTCAGGTCATTACAAATTGACTAATTCACATCAACGTTACAAGGAATTTCTCAGCTCAGCCATTCAGAACAGAGGTTATTTACATACCAGTCTTATTGGCACAGCTACAAAAAAAGTCTAGAGAATGAAAGTCAGTATTTGTCATAGTAAACAAACCTCATAACACAAAGTGCATCATGACGAAACGCAAACTCTGCATTTAACCCACCAATATGTGGAGCAGCAGGCGGCTATCAACAGGGAGCCGTGTAGCGGGACAGTATCTCGTTCAAGGGTACCTCAGTGCTCCCTTGGCTGAGATGTGAACCTGTGACTCTCCCATCGCTAACCACTAGGCCACCACTTCCAACATATTCATGTAAAATTGAATTATGACTTTTTGTATAATGCTAATCTGTGATCATAAGCTTTTATTACCTGTTAGCTACATTAGCCTTGCAGTTACAGTGCCAAGTTTTAGACACCAAACATGTCTCAGTTGACCGCATTTGTGGTAAGGGTGGGAATTGTACAAGCTTGTGTGCTAGACCATCACTTTAGGGTTGTTTCGGAAACATGCCTTGATGACTAAAGCTCCACATGCTGATGCAGCTGCAACCAGTAGCCAAGAATTAGCCAGGAAGACCAGCAGGAAACTGCAGCATGCAGAAGGCAAGAAAAGCATGACTCAGTTTGGCTATGAAGCAGTGCATATTCATCAACAGTGGTAGGGGCAATCCCTAAGAACATTGGAGCATGCTTTTGTCTGGGGCAGGAGGACTGACCGCATGTCATCACTTAATTATATGCCCTGGCTCTGGAGCTCCACTCAGCGATATTTCAGCCCCCCTTTCTCATTTTCCCCTGCTGCTTCAGCCTCTTGGTGAATGCCAGGACAATCCATGCAAGGAATAAATCTAGCCTCTGCTGACTGAGAACTGTTAAGACCCCTCTACTTAATCAGAGTTACTAGCCTACTGGCTCTGAATAATGGCCTGCAAGCATGGCTTTTAAAGCTGCTACATTCATGCACTGTGGCACAGCCATACCTGATCTCCTAGTGCACTTGGTACCTTCCGCTCTTAAAGGACCAATTCAGTGAAAAATCAAATGTACACAATTTTCCAGTGATGTAGTCCATCAGCCAAGACATGTATTATGTCTAGATGTTGCTTCTTGAGCTTAGCAATGGGGATATTACATTTACATTTATTCATTTGGCTGACGCTTTTATCCAAAGCGACTTCCAAGACGTGGAGCACTGTAGCAGGACGGTACCTTGCTCAAGGGTACCTCAGTAGTGCCTGGGCAGGGATTTGAACCTGCAACCTTCAGGTCCCAAGGGCAATGTCTTAACCACTAGGCCACCACTGCCACCACATATGAGGTTAATGTAAACCATCTCATGTACCAGCTCTTCATTAAGGTAGTGCAGACTGGTGGATGTGGCCTAGGACACAGTTTAACTTACTGTGAGCTATCAAAATGAGCAAAAGCGTCACCACTACAGGCAGCTGTTTCAGAAAACACTAAGGCTGGCATTCATAAATCAGTCGACTGATCTTGGATCAATTTCCTAAAGAAAAAATGTCACTCTGAAATGCCTTTGTTCTTGTTCATAGTCAGCACAAGTCCTTCAAAAGACAAACATCTTGTTTTGCTTTGATCAAAGTGTAGCTACTTTTGCCCGACTTTAAAAGCCTTCTGATGTTTGATCCTCTTTTAATGGGAAGAGGGAAAAGTTAAATTAACCAATATCATCAAACTCACACAAACAGCTGCACATACACCTCAGCGATACCAGTTCAGTTATAGTGACATGTTGGGTCGTTCAAAGGTTGTCAGTATTTGCATCACAGTCAGACGTTTTCTACTGTTCTGTGAGATGTTACAGATGATGGTGATATGCACACATACACACACACACACGCTGCTCTCCCTTGCACTTTTGTTTTGTTTCCTGCTATTGTGGTGAAAGTGTAAGAAAAGCAATAGTAGCATGGATGCTAAAAAAGCTTGCTTACTTAAAGTTAACAGTAAAAGTGAAGTCATAAAATATTACAAAAAAACAAAAACAAGCTTTCAACAAATATGGAATAGCTTTTTAAAGACTAGAGAAAATAAACAACCAAAATGTGGTAAAAACCTAAAAACTTTTGAAAACTGGTGTCGGTCCGATTTTTCTTTCAGGACTATTCAATCATGTCATGATGCATGAATCAATTGCAGTGTTTCCTAATCATTTTATGTCACTTTAAAGAAGGAAAATGCATTCTGATTTAAAGTCTGAAAATGTCAAATACAAATTACATGTTAAAAATGTAATATTCAAAGATAAGAACTGTTTAGTCATTCTTGGTTAAACTTTGGAGGTACAATGTTTTGTCCCGACAATGACAATATGTAAATAACGTCTGCTGTAAGTGGTTGCCCTGTAGTGTGACTCCCCTGTCCATTAGATAAGTGCACAGGCATTAGCGCTGGGACTACACTTATTATATTTGTCAATGTGCAGAGGTTGGGGGAAGTTGTTAATGGTATTTCTCAGGTCGACACTGGGGTTGACCAGGCCAAAATCAAAGTGAAAGTGGTTGTGAGTGGTGGAGGCCAATTTAACCAACCTTTCAAAAAGTGGTGGGGAGGAAATAGCCCTTAAAATAAAGTGGTGGGGACCTGTCACCACACCTTAAATGCTGCTTATGGCAAATTCAACAGGTTGTAAATTCACTTGGGTTGCATAATGTGGACATAAATTGCAATGTGTAATAAAGATGGATAATGTGACGAGGTGATACAATTTCAGCATGTTACTGACTGGAGGTATAGATATTTATTATTTTCTGTGCATTTTAAGCAAGGTAGTTATTTTTTCAAGGTTATGCAACTGTGTATTTGATATGCATGTCCTGCTGTTCCTAGATTTAAAAGAGCATTACTGCAACTTTGCCTTTAATGGCAAGAGATGATAATATTACAAAATCACTATGACAATCCTATGGCTACTTTGTGCACAAGCATATTGTGTTTATCAATCACCGCTCAATACATTTTACAGAAAATAATGGAATTAGATTATACTGTTTACTGTTAGTACCTAACAGTAGATGAATTGTTCTGAGTTTACACTGAAAATGACTGTATAGCAGAGTGAATAAGACACTCTTGCTTTTGGGGTTTGTTTAATGTGAAGGGCTGGCACATGGACAGGGTAGTTGCCTATTAATTACAGCCTCCTGTAATTGCAAATGACCTGTTAAATGGAAGCAAACTCCAAGATTAACAAAAGTGAGACAAGTCCACTTCTGATGTGAGTCATCTTTTACTTGTCTAAGTAAGTTGCATGGATAAGTTGGGTTCATGTCATCAGTGTGTGCCCGTTTAAATGTTTGGCTCCATGTGGATTAGTGAGTTTATCACTGTTGGCATCGTGAAACAAATGATAATTGCCTCATTTTTGATGTTACAATAAAAAGGCTAATTGTTTGTTTGGAGACATTTTTGGGTGGGAGGGGGTGCTGTTTATAATGTTACCCAAGGCAATTTTTTTTTATATGAGCTTACCCCGTTAATTTAATCTACGCTGTTGTTGCCGTTTGCATCTGTTTATTATGATTATCGTGAAAACTCAAACTGTGTTGGCATATATGGGTTGTTTATGGGAACAGTGCATTAAAAATGGACAATATTATGGTGGCCATATTTATATTATTGCACACTTTGTTTATGCACTGATAATTGGTTTTATGACATGGCCTCTTTAAAAGCAAACTGGACCTGACTCCATGAAAACTAACAGACAATGCTACAATGGCAGCATACATCGGGGATAAAGAACAAAACACAAAGTTTTGGAGGACTCCAGGCCACATATACCTAAACCTTCACCGACAGGATGAAGTCTTTGGCTTCAAGTCCTTCAGTGGCTCATTAGGGGTTCTGAGGTGATCCTGGGAGACAGAAAGGGAGAGAAACAGGTGTGAAGAGGCAGAAGAAGATGCACCCAGTCCCATCAGGAGGGAGGTGGGGTTCCGCCAGCAGCCGCGTTTTAATAAGGCTTCCCCTCTATTGTTCCTCCGCTATCATTTGGGGGATCTACAAAGCATTATCTCGCTTACAGATCACCAAAGCCAGGCATTGTCACGCTGGAGTAATGCATTACACAAAATGACAGAGACGAAGAAGGAGGGTGTGTGGGCGTGCGTGCGCACGCGTGTGTGTCTCTGCCCATAGCAAAGTATGCAAGACAAAGCCTCAGACCAGGTGTCACATCAGCCTGCGGTGCTCAGTCCCAGCTCACTGCCTCCAATCCCTTTATGAAAACACGCCGTGCTCAATCATCCTTTAGCCATTATCCAAATAGTGAAGTGTGAAGCATATGCTGCAGCTCCCCCCACACACAGTCAGTCTGCCCTCACCAGACCCCGGACTCTCATCAAAATTACAAGCCAGATAAGACAGCACATTGAAAACACAAAGGGGTCCCGCTTAACTCACTGAATATTAACACCCCCCCCCCCACCACCACCACACACACACACACACACACACACACACACACACACACACACACAAACGCACAAACTTCAGTCTACTGTCACAGATGGGTAGGGATGCAACTACCTTGACAAGCAGTGGTACACACATATGCACAATAACACTTGGTTTGTGCTTGTACAAACACAGAACAACACGGTTCACAGTGTATCGGTTACATTCGGGGGGTGAGGGGGGAGTTGGGGGTTTTGGTTGGTTGGGTGGAGGGGGTGCAGTCTCCTTTGTCAGGAAATCGGCCAAAATGCTTCCCCCTTGTAAGACCCTGCGTATAATGTAAACTTCCTATTTTAATACACAGTTATAAAAAGACAGTTGTAGCAGGGTGAGAAAATAAGATGATCAAACAGAACTGTACAATTAGACATGCTACAATTGCGTCCTAGTGTGGTTTACACAGCTCAGGAGGTGTACATGAGCTTGTGTGTGTGTCTATATGTATTATATGTAAATACCGTCAGTACAATACAAACAGTGTTTTTGCCAAAATAGTAGCTTTTTAGGAGAAGGAGACATATCTGTAAAAGATAATGTAAAATGTAGCATTTCGACTGCTCCATGTGTTATACATTTTTACAAAATGTAATGGCTGTTGCTTTTTCAAATTATATATATAATTTATAACATAGATTTTGCCAAAAATCTTTTAACAACATCAGGACCATTTTGTGAGTGCTGTAGTTTAATCCACACACACACACACACGGAAATGCTGATCTGTTGTGATAAGTTCCTCATATGTCCGCTCTTGCTGGATGGCGTGAGCCTGTGACGGTTTTTAAATGGCTTTCATGGTGCAGATGGAATTCCAAATCCGTTTTTGGCAAACAGTCAAAAGACATTTGACATCAGAAAGCAGATGGAAACTGTGATGCAGTTTTAATATCATGCAATGGAAAACTCGGCTGATAGAAAATAGGTATCTAAGATGATGTGACGCTGTCCTGCAGAGCTTGTCAGCCTGTAATGCACAAAAATAATGCAGTGTTTGCACATGCTCACTACATGTTGGTGATTCTGTAACATAAGCTGAGACAGACAGACAGACAGACAGACAGACAGACAGAGACTGCTACAACAGACAAATGAGCACAGGTTTACCAAATAATGAAGACGGGGCTTCATACAGAGTGAATGAACAATTCAAAGAGCGAGGGAGTGAGAGAGAGCAGGGAACAGAAAGTGAGGTGAGACAGAGAGAAAAAACGGAGAGACAGAGAGACAGAGAGAAAGAGAAACAGAGAGAGAGAGAGAGAGAGAGTGAGAGTGAGTGTGAGTGAAAGAGCTATTAAGAGACAGACAGAGGGAGAATCCGAATTTTGAATGAACCTTTACTGAAACTTATTCAGTAAAAATCAGTGACTCAAAAAGCAAAACTTTATTTTTGGGTGGGGGTGGGGGGTGATCAGGTGGGTGACAACACAATAGACAATACTCCACTCAGGAATCCTCTGGAACCAAGTTTATCATAATCAACAGAGTACACAGTACCTGATGACCTGATATTTTCTCAAAAGTGTCCAAATCCTTCATCTTTGAATAAAACGTACAATTGTTCAATATTCGAGTTCTTATTAATCTCAACAACATAATCACAGTGACACCATCATCACCAAGTGCCTCAATAATGCCCTTTCTGCTCATCCTTATAGCCATTTTTGCTACATTAAGTATAAAGAGAGAGAAAGACATATAGAGAGACAGAGAGAGAAAGAAAGAAAAACACAGAGAGGGAGAGACAGAGACACACAGAGAGAGACAGAGAGTGAGAGAGAGAGAGAGAGAGAGAGAGAGAGAGAGCTTGAGAGTTATAATTTCATCAAGCTGTGATGGAAATTTCCTCACATCCAAAAAGAAGTGCCTTAGGTGGTGTGTGTATGTGTGTATATGTTTGTGTGCGTTTGTGTGTGAGTGAGGCAGTATCAGCGGATTTAACACTTAAACACTTTGAGAAGCCTTTGTCAGGTGCAGTTCAACTGTATGTGTGTGTGTGTGTGTGTGTGTGTGTGTGTGTATGTGTGTGTGTTCATTAAATAATCACACTCAAATTATTTAATGAGTCATAAAACTCTGCAGATGTTTCCAGCTCACACTTTTTCTGTGTGTCACGAACAAAGTGCTGCCTGACAGACAGAGGTGTTAGAGAGGGCTTTCACAGTGAGAACACCAGGGAGAGAGAGAGAGAGATACAGAGATAGAGGGAAGGATTGAGGGATAAGAGAAAAGGGGAAAGAAAGAGAGGCGGAGAAACAGGTAAATAAAAAGTGAGAGATAGAGGGGTAGACAGAAGGGAAAGAGAGAAGGGAGATGAACAAAGAAAGAGATGTGAGAGGAAAAAACAAATGAGGGGGTGAGAGAAACAAAGAAAGAGACTGAGGAGTAAGAAGGAAAGAGACAGAGGAAGAGGATGAGAGAGATGGAGAGGGATAAAAGAGGAAAAGAATGAGAGATTGAGCACGAGAGAGAAAGAGAGAGAGAGAGAGAGAGAGAGGATGTGTCACCACCGTTTCTTTGAGCCCTGGTGCCATATTGATTCGGCACATCAATTCATTAAGTAAGAATAAGAACAGATGTGAGCCTTTTCTCTTCTGTTTACTCATTTATCTCCTGCAGTTCAATGGCAAAACAAAGCATCACCTTCACCTTCAGTGGATCTATGGCAAAGTTGCCAAAGGTAACAGCATCAAAAACAAAAAAGAAGGCAGCACACTTTAGTGATCAGTCAAAAGCAAGACAAGTTCTTCACTTTTGCCATTTCCCAGCATTCTTTTGTCCCTGTTTCCATTCACTCTTTCATAAAGGTTTCAGTGTAACCCTGGAGCTTTCCACCACTGGAAATCAGTCAATCTCCTCATTCAAATGGCTCGATCTAAATTTAACGAGTGTAAATACAGGCAAAAGCCATTTTTCCAGACTTCCGTAAGAGCAGAGGGAGTCGGGGCATTATTTCTGGCTCATGAAAGAGTCCTGATTGCTCATTTTCAGCCCTAAGAGTGCAATTTAAGCCCCTTGCGTTGTCGAGTTTTTTTTCTTTATTGTGAGATCTTCTCTCTTTCTTCCTTTCATTCTTAAAAAAAAGCGCCTCTGATCTTTCCCACATTAAGAATTCATTTCCCCCACTTCCCCACTTCACCGCCCCCATGTTGTAAGCAACACAAGCGCCCTGGTAATTGGATTTAAACTCATAGTTCAAAACGGCGCCACAAAATAATTAGAGACGGGAAAAAACCCTGATGCAATCTCCCATTCATTCATCATCCCACAGCCCAGGGAAAATAGTGACAGGAGTTGTGGTGACAAAGTGAGGAACTTTCTTACACAGACAAAACTGAATTTGAAATCGAAAAGTGTGTTTGTGTGTTATTATATTATATTATTCATTCATTCTCCAAGCCACTTATCTATTTCGGGTCGTGGGGGAGGTGGAGCCGATCCCAGCAGACTATGGGCCCAATGCAGGGTTCACCCAAGACAGGAGGAGGCCAACCCATCGCAGGGCAACACACAAAGAGATAACCATTCACACACATTCACACCAATGTACAATTTAGAGGATCCAATCAACCTATCGCAAGCACCAGAAAAACCAGACCATGCGAAGGAAACCCACACGAACATAGGGACGGCTTGTAAACGCACAGAAAGGCATCAGAGGCCAACCTGGGGATCAAACCCAGGACCCTCTTGCTGGGAGGTGACAACACTAGCCAGACAAACCAGAGCTGTCCCCAAGAGCTGGCCAACGGTTAGTCGTGAAGAGCCGTAATCAACCGAGCATTCATTACCTGGTTTGTCGCAGGCAAGAAAAACCCTCAAACACTCCATTCAGGGGCTCGGCACTGGATGGGTGCCATCACTAATGAACATGAAACTCGAAAGTGCTTTACGAGGGAGGATAAAAACAAGTCTAAAAACAGAGATAAATGACAATGAGAAGAACTAGGATATTTTTGTTCAGCAAATGTGCTGCCAGCATATATTTTACTCTCGGCTCAGATGAACTCATCCTGCTTCTCATTCTGTCTTAAATACAAGCTAGCTGGAGAAATTGCCTGGCACCATGCACTTCTCTTTACAAAAGCTGTGGGCTGCCTGACGTTCCAATGGCGTCCCATGACTGCAGCTGTCAAGACAGTTTCATAAAATGACAATAACAACACCTTCTTACGGCACTTTACGGATGCTTCAAAGTCATGCCTAAAATAGCCACGCGGTCCATCTCTACATAAATAATCATAAAAATACATTTTAAGCTGCATCTCAAAAGCAGTGCTCAAGAACAGCAATGACTAAAACGCGATAGTGATTTACACAGTGCCGTTAATTCATGTGATAAGATTGACTTGTGCTACATATTAGTGAGAAAAAATCAATAAACTCTGTCCCACTTTAACACTGTCGACCTGATTGTTCAAGGACATGAGGAACAAGAAGCTGGCGCTTTATAAACCTAAAGTGGTCCTCATCACCTGATATGAGCTGGATTAATATCCCACAAATGACCATAAAAACGTAACACCAGCTATAAAGTTGCAATTCATTTCTAATCTGAGTCATTGCATTAAGTAAAAGAGAATGTTAAGGGCAAGAAAAGAAGATTTTTTGTTTAATGCCAGTAGTTTCCAGAAAAAAGTGAAAAAAAGATCTTTATGATGCTTTCTCCATATATTCAGGCAGTCCTTAAAATTCATAAAAGGGACCCCCAGCAGAAATAAATCAAGCAATGAGCTGTTTGCCAAGAACACCTGGAAAACATAAATCAAGTGCACCATTTTACTGTGTCTTATTCAGACGTTAAATGCATTAAGGGCTGTAAGAAGAAACTCTTGTAAAGACGTTCCCACTATTAGTGATCATAATCTACTCATATACAGCATCTCTTACTGCTGCAGTTGAAGACTTGCTGGCTGAAATGTGATGCCAATAAAAGAGAAATATCTAAAACTCTTTTACTGTGCACTGCAAGAGCAGCTGTCCTAAAGGAGAACTTACAGTTGTAACGCCAGGGCTCTTTGTGTGATGGTTGGATCTTTCTTAGTAAAAAGAAAACAGCAGGATTGAGACATAACTTTTGCAAACAGCGCTTTACTTTTCTCCTCCATTTCCTCACCTGCCCCATGTGACCAAACAGACCAGTAGTACCTGGTCCGTGACTTGAACATGCAACCCTCCAATCACAAGGGCAGGTCCCTAACCACTGGGCTACCACTACCCTAATGCTACCAATGCCCTGAATGCCTAATGCGGTGTTCCCTAGGACTGAGATCAGTAATTAGTTAAGGGGATAAATCTTTGGCATAAAAGTGAAAGAAGTGTCTCTAACAAAAGAGCTAGATGAGAATCCCCTGATGAAATGCTAATTTACTGTGCAGTGCATGAGCTGTGGACCTAAATCAGGTCTAACAATTGCAAATGTAAGAGAATTCACACAGTCCACCATGAGTTGACCTTTAAGCCATTATTTTTTCACGTCCTCCCAAATTCTGTTATACTTTCAATTGATTTTTTCACCAGATTAAGTCATTTAAACTCACCTGGCTGTAATTTGTATGGGGCTTTTACACATGACACTCTCCCAAAGGAACTTTCCAGTAATGCAGGTCCAGCCCCCTATAAAGTGTTACTGACAGAAACAGGGGCAGAAAAAAGTCTTATGAGTGTGACAAAGACATATGGAAGCATGGGTGTCAGTTTAATTTGAAAAGTGGTGGGGATTACACTAACCGTATTTGTCAACGGGGACATGCAGATCATGTCAAACTAAGGAGAATAATTTTAAAAAGTGGTGGGGATGAAATTTAAAGATATTTTAAGAAGGGGTGGGGATGATACGGGCCTCAACTAAAACTAGTGGGAACATGCCCCAGTGTCCCAAGCAAAACCTTTGCATATATCACTTATTTTCTTGCTTACTTCTTCTGCATTTACCTGCATCTTATGTATATAACACAATTGCTGAAGGAAATGTGGAGCATGGCCATTTAAAAAATGGAACAGACTTGAATACTTAGCATGTGGTTAGAACAGATTGTGAAATTAGCTGTGCACTACATCTAGCTAACTATGTAAACGCTCTGCTATTATGGCAAGTTTGTTTAACATTAGTTAATGTTAGCATGCACAGATAACATGATCACATGCTGTTATCTAGCATTCGCTAATAATCTTGTGTAGTTAGCGCTGCAATTAGCAATTAGCTATGGGGATAAATGCTATGGGGTTAAAGGAGCCAAACAACATGTCCCTGAAGAAATGCTAATGTTCCGTGAATAGTGAATGAGCTGAAACCTAAGTAGTGTCTAATGCTTGCCAATTTGTGCAAAGTCACAGAGTCCAAAACAAGAAATTTGTAGCCATTAGGTTGTTATTTGTTCACATTCACTTGAATTGTCCCTGTGAGTAGGTTACAGGTTTGTAGACCCATTCCCACATATATAACTACAGGCTTTAGAGGCTTCTGGTAGAAACCTCAAGACTTAAACAGGGAAGCCAGTTCCCGGGGCAGCAGTAGACAGTAAAATGAGAATGCACTTGCTTGTATTTTTGAATAATGGACAACTAATGTTGAAAGAACTTTTAAAAGAAACATTGTGATCATGTCACACCTTTTCTGGAGGCTAAATGAGCTGTTTGGCTGTGGCCAGAGGTGTAATCATAGCCAGCAGGTTCTGAGGGCCAAGCCTGTAGGAACAAAGTGAGCTGTACAGCCCAGAATAGCACACACAGGGAGTGTTCAAAGGGACAGTGTTATTAATGACAGGCGAAGAACAGCCAAGACAGTTCCACTCATATTAATACTGCAAAGCAGTCCCACAACATGTGGGCTTGGTGATAATAGGCTTTAATCCTATTGTGAATTTAATTAATCTTCCTCAGCCATTCCACTATGGCACGTCATTAATATTTCCATAAGTATTATGAAACCTGAGATAAGTGAATAAAATATAAAGCAAGCCACTGCTTTGTTCTTGGACAATTCGCACAAAGGACATGAGCCTAGGACTAATGGCAGTACGTGGAGTGCCTCTTTTGGGTCAAGTGCGTGTTAGTATTGACACTTTAGCACGTCGGTATTTAGCTGTAATTACACGCTGATGGAGGGGAGCGAGTGGGGTGGCACAAATTGAGCTTTAACATCAGTGACGTTGCTGGCAAATGCAAAGGAGAAATTGCAGCGGTAACCTGAGGGCACTGTTCCGCTGATCATGCAACAAATGGAGCCTGACTAGCGCTCTGATTGGTTACTTCTCTCTCTATTATTTTCTATTTCTCAAAATATCTCTTTCATGCGCTTTCTCTTGTTTGACCAGATATTCTTATAGTGCTGCCAAACCTGCCTATTAAGCAATCATTATACACATCAGGATGATTCCAAAGGCCCAGCACCAACAAGGGGAGAAAGCAATTTTAAAATGAATATTATGTAATATTGGGACCCAATATTTCCTGACAGGACACAAGGTTTCTAGTAGCACCACTGGTGCCACTACTAGGCCTGAACAGTGTTCAGTTTTTCCAGTGCCAGTACCAATCAAATTCTGCAAAAACTGCAAGTGGATGTGGCTTAAACTGGAATGAGTGTGAGCTGCTAGACAAAGAGTTCATTTACTGAAGACTTATCAAGAAGTGCTGACATCAGTAACTGCAATTTAGACAGCCAATCAGCAGTTTAGACTTTAAAACAAGCATGGTTATGGGCTCATGAATAGTAATTATACTGCTAATTTACATATTCAAGTTAGAAAATGAATGACCTGAAGTTTCCCAGTAAATAAAGTAATTAAGTACTGAATCTCAACCCACAGTCCTAACCACCACTGGCACCACACCCTTCTGCCAGCCAAAAAAATTCTGCATCAGTGTTTTTAGACACCAAATAATCTGTGATAATGTATTTATTTAATGTAATATGTATTTTGTTGTATTTGTGAAAGTAAAGGAAAAAGTGCATATTTGACCCCACCTACTTGAGTCTCTCTCTCTCTCTTTCTCTCTCTCTCATACTTTCCTATTCTAGTTCAGTCTCTCGCTCTCTTTCTTTGTCTCGCCCTCCCTCCCTCTCTGCGTCACTCTCTCTCTGGTTCTCTGTGCAGCATGTCTGAGAAGCGTGGCAACTTGATGGATACACTCCGCAAGATGCTCACTCCAGAGCCCTTCACATAGCCAGATACCGTTCACCACACACACCACAGAGAGAGGCAGAGAAAGAGAGAGAAAGAAAGAGAGAAAGAGAGATTGAACACAAATAGGTAAGTATGAGAGATGGTTCAGATGTTAAGAGCTACACCTATTCTAGCAGAGTGAGAGATAAAGGTTGGGAGAGATAGTTGTTTTTTGTGCTGTGCACATCTATAGCTCACTATCATGACCACATGCTCCGCATCAGCTTCATTTATCATCAGCTCACATTCAATCACAATACCAACCCCCATTCACTCACCCCGCCACATGACAGACATCTTAGTCATTTCACAACTTAGATTCAAGCACTTTTCCTCTGTTGATTTTACATGGAAAGACCCTGCAGCATATAGAGAAAGCACAGTTTGAGGAGCTGTACTCTCATCACTAGGATTTCAGCATGCACTCAATAGCAGTGCTAAAAAAGACGGTTTGGAGCAATGTCGTTAAAGGAACACAATCCTTCACAAACTTTCAGTTCTTTAAAGAACCATTTTTGTAAATGAGCACTGGAAGTGTGATCAGCCTTTTTATGGTTTAATTCTTTAAAATCTATGCTATATATGCTGTTTAATGCACTCCTCCTTCTTTAATAATGCCATTTCCTAATATGCGTATTGTAGTTACATTTAAGAACATGACAGGTAAAGAAAACAATCTAACATTCACAGATGTTTTGAGATCTTTTTAATTAAGCAAACATTTAAACAGGAATACACTTCATTTCAGATGTTAAGATAGCGTTTCAGTGTCTGAGTGTTTAAGAGAGAGAGAGAGACAGAGAGAGAGAGAGAGAGAGAGAGAGAGAGAGAGAGAAAGAGAGACAGACAGAGAGAGAGAGAGTATTTACAAAGTAAATTAAAAAATGTTGTGGAAGAAGGATTCTCCTTATAGGGGGGATCAGAATGTGGCAGAAGTGAGGAACGCAGAGGTTCACTTTGCATTGTAGGTCTCTGAGCACAGTAAATGATCATCATCAAGGGGTTTTATACCAGTCAGAACTAATGGGGGTTTCTCACCCATCAAACCAGTTTCAACCAGTTGTTACTGTCATGGGGTTTAGATGCCAGGAAGTCTGGTTTTTACAGGAGATTGGGGAGTATAACCAAGTGGGAGGATGGGGCCATCCTTAACGGTTGTAAGCAAGCTAAGATAATCAGAGGAACAGAGTGTGTCTTGCTGAAGTCATCAGACGATGAGGTGTCAAGAGTCCTGTATGTTCAGGGTGTTTCCACATGATCCATTTTACTATGACTATAGACTAAGACTAAGACTATAGACTAAGACTAGCCCATGATATATTATGCTTTTAAAAACAAAGAGTCACAGAAGACCAAAGAAGATCTGCCAGCACAGGTAGGGGACAGGGAAGACCTTCATACCCACCCAGAGAGAGCTATCTTGGACTGGTTTTGGACGCGGATGTCTGCAGCAGCATCAGGGATCTAAATTGCAGTCTCTGTAACAGGACCAGCAGAGAGCTGCACCACTGGAGTCCACTCTAAAACCACTTTGTGGAACCTCAACTTTTTTTTTCTTTGATAGGGTTAGATTATTGCTAGAACCTCATGTTCAAGCTGAGAACTGTTTTGGAACCTCTGTATTTAGGAGAGTAGCTACTGCACCTATTCCACACCTCAAAGTACACTGTCAGGACTGCTTCAGAAATAGCGACATGTAGATGCTGCACTGTTTAGCTGATGAATTGCAATGAAAAGTGGAATTTTATAAATAGATGATGTGTTGTGACTGACACACTGTCTATTCAGACAAAATTATTTCTCACCATTGTTTCAGAAGCCTGACTCTAGAACATACTGTCAGAGCCTGGCAGCATTCATTTCAAAGCCCAGACAAAGGATGCTGACCTTTTCCAAAGTCCGTAAATATCACAGTGGCCATCAAAACACCCAGCTTCATCACACAGCAGCCATTACATTCATTATGTCAAACAGGGATGAAGGTAATTAGTCCGTTAGTCAGCTGTGGGAAAGCATCTTTTTCAATGCCTTCAAAATTTTGATGGGTGACACACGTCAATCTTTATTTAACATTCTCTAGCTGCTGACAAATGGTGCCTTTAGACAATCCGTATAAAATTAAAAATAAAGGTTCTTAAATTGTTCTTGGCCTGGAGATATGGTCTATGAAAAGCCTGTAACATAACTAGAATATTTTTTATTATGCAGAGATTCTTTAAACCATAAAAATGTCTTCACACATCTCATTTACGGTAATAAGGATCTTCTCAATGTGTACTTATTACCAGCACAGTGTTATTCCTGCACATTCAGGTTTCTTAAATATGGTGGCAGGGTTTGGGCTGAGGGGCCTTTAATTTGTTTAGTCATCACATATTCAAAGGCTTCATTCATCTAAATTATCTGCATCTGCAGTGGACTGTGCCCAGTCTTTGAGCTGCCTCAGGCTTTGTAGTCTGAGGCCTCATGAGGCTCATGGTAGGTAGAGGCTCCTGAACCCTTCCCCCACTGGCCTGGTCAGTAATCCATCACTGAATCTACTTCTAAAACATAAGCAGAACATACACTTCTTTTCAGCAAGGAATATCTTTGGTCCAGTGGATATGTTGGTACACTGTTCACATAACGGATTATTCATGACCGCCAATCAAAAGCAGCTAGCAGTTATGATACAGTGATGTGATTTTCTGACATTTTCGATTTTATGCATTAACAAGGATATTGTTCCCACAGTGTGTGTGGCTGCTATGTGAGTAAACTGTGCTGATGGCTACTGTGATATTCACACACTTCGTATTCGTAAATAAAGGTTCCTAAATTGTTCTAGTCTTGGATGTACAATTCTATACACAATCTATAACTGAGTTAGAACCTTAACATTACCTGGAGGTTTTTTTAAAAACATTTTTCAAAACATTTTCCTCCATTTTTCTTAAGGTCCACTTATGCATGTGTTTTTTGTTACTGCACCTTTAAAACTGATATATGTGAACGACCTCTGTGGCTGCACTGAATTATGAATCATTCAAAAAAATTGCCCGGACAGAAACACTCATTATATATTGTGACCGGGCGGGGCTAAACTGCTGTAGGCAGAATAAGCAGATAAATGCAAATGCAGTGGGCACTGTGAAATCCCAAACGTAATGGACCTTTGAGGCTTAGTTTCTATGTATAGAATGCATGGACTGGTGAGTGAGTCGTGAGTTTCTGAAGCTGTAATAGTGTCATTACACAACATTTCAATTTAAACAAAAGAATGGTAAAATATTTAAATAATGTTTTTCATAATATGAGCACTTAACATCAACTGGAAGGTCCTTTAGGGAGCCAAACATGCTTCGTTTATGTCTGAGGTGTTACATTCTAGCCCTGGAGGAAATGTTCTTGGGGAATTATGGGAAATGTAGTGTCTAGTGAATTTGCATGATCCTAATATTTGTGTTGTGTTGTTTATCCCCAGTAATGAAGGTTAAACTGAGAAACTGTGCAGCTTTACATATTCACTTTTGTCCAGTTTATATAGTGGTGCAATACAAAAGGAAACTGGGTTTTGTGACACCCTGCTCTGTTCTCTGGCATCACTCCAAAGACCTTTTTTTGGCTTCTTTTTTAAGAAAGTACTGAAACAATGCTGAAAGTACAGCTTGTCAAAACAGGCAATGTGTGTCAGTAACACCATCATCTTTTAATAAAATTGCAGTTAGAAAATCTGTCAGTTCACATCCTGCTAATCAGCACAGTGTCTGTCTATCAGGATTTCTGAGGTGACAGAGTTGTTAAAGCTGTGGGGCGGTAACTATGCTAACTATAAAATCCTAGAGATGTAATTAGGCTTCAGATCAGCCTTGCAAGCTGGTTTACTTATAACAGTGAACATTCACATGCAACGGAATGGGAAATTCTGGTTCTTGACTGAACATGCCTGATAGAAGAGAGTATGAGCTTTGAAAGGCAAATATTTAAATTTCTTTTCAGTGTGATTTGATTTCACATGCGTTGTCCTGAGAATCACACTTTGTTCTGATCATAAGTGGGTGGAGATAAGTTTAGCAGCCACACAAGATGGAGCAGGAGACAAATCCTTTTCTATGTTTGTCAGAAAGTTCTGGTTGATGTAACACAGCTGATCCATCAGCTTAGATATTTTCCATATAGAATGTGATGCCAATCATAGAGAAAGAGATTGTCAAATCAAATGGAGGGTGGATACAATAATGCTGAATTTGAACAGGGGTTGAGGCAGTGATATGTTGGACTTCAGTGCAAAAACAATTTTATCTTTTTAAACCACAGTAGCTCGTTTGTAGGATCAGACCAGATGAGCTAGCCTTTACTGCCCTCATGACCCTGTCATCGGTTCATCAGTTGTCCTTCCTTGGATCACTTTTGGTAGGTACTAACGTGCAGTACCTGGAACACTCCACAAGACCTGCTGTTTAGGAGATGCTCTGACTCTGTCGTTTAGCCCTCACAATAAGGCCCTTGTCAAAGTGGTTCAGATCCTTATAAATTTTTCTTCTTGCAGCACATCAACTTCAAGAACTGACTGTTCACTTGCTGCCGAATATATCCCACCCCCCTGACAGGTGCCATTATAATGAAATAACTAGATAATCAGTGTTATTCACTTTACCTGTCAGTGGTGTTAATGTTATGGCTGATCAGTGTATATTGGATCATGAATAAAAGGGCAATAAACAAACAGCAAGGTGTGTCATTGATCTACAACTGCCTCAGAATCTGTACGTGGGCCACAATAAAGACCCCTGTGCACCATGGGTAAACACTTTCCAGCTGGGTTAATGTTTGTAATGGTTTGTACATGAACTTTTGGGACATTTTTGTCACAAGTGGTCACCGGAGAGGCATCTGACATACACGGACATGCCAGGTGTTAACATCTGCATCTCGCTGTCCACTAATGATCAGTTCATTTGAGATGGACACTAACAGTAGGTACAAACAGTGCCTAAGATGCATTGGACACCGTTCACAGCGGTCATCATCACTGTCCACTTGTTATTAAATCACATGAGATGCATCTTAATAACCAGAGACCCTCATTAACAATCACTGACCATCATTCTGCTCCGAAACCCCAAAATTTACACTCTCCTGTTTTCCCTCCATCTCCTCCTCACTCCTCTACCTGGAGTTGCTAGACGGAAACAGCGCAAGGAAACGCGTTAATCATCTTTTGCACTTAATCCCACTTCTACCTCCAGCTCTGCGAGCATCTCATCTGGGGGAAATGGAGCGCGATTTCTCTCCCCTTCAGCAGAACCTGAAAACAATCCAGCACTAACAGGTCTGATGAATGCCATCCTGTCAGAGACGCCAACTGTTCCAGCTCCTTATGGGAGAGGCCCGATTTTTATTGATGCCTCAGAATGTGCCCAATTAATTCCTGTTAATGTTCCCTTCCACAGTTTCTTCTGACTGCTGCTCGGCTCACAGAGGGAAAAGGAAGGAAGAGAGAGAAAGAGATACAGGGGGAGAGAGAGAGAGAAAGAAAGAACCTGAGAAGCTCAGAATGTGGCACAAAAAATAGTTTGATGTAGAGACATAATTACAGACGGAGGAAGCCCATGGAGCAGGTGATTGCTGGAGAGAGAAACTACACAGCCTATATAATAGCTAGTTTCATTTTCCAACAAGTTCACCATCCGTCCACATTTGCACCCACAGTTATACTCATCTGTGTGTTCAGACGAACCATTAAGTGGTTAATAAACACAGAAGTGTGCAGATTTAATGTTCAAAACCCACACAGAGAGAAGCACTGATTACCTTAAACATTCTCTATTAAAGAATGTGACAAAAAACATTCACTTCATAAATTATGATATATAGTCAAACGCAAAAATTTAGGCACCCATGGTCAAACTGCTTGTTTTGTTGATTTACTAGGTGAAAATAAGTACATGTCCTAGGTCTGCACATTTTAATGCACAGTTACTGTTACATTTTTTGAATTTAACATATTAGAAAATGTAAAATGTAGCCAATGGAAAGGTTTTGGCTAATACTCTATACCCCCCCATTGAAACTCAGCAACTAACCAGAAATCATGCATTGCAATTCACAATTGCCTTATTTAAGAATTACTGTTATTCATTACTTAGAAATCATGACTAACATAAGGTTTTTCTCCTCTTAGTTCTTGTCCTGCCTGTTGCTCACTTTGATTATGTTCACCATGTGCTTGTTCATGCGCTTTTGTTGATCTTGTGATTCTTTGCCCCGCCTTAGTCCCCCGCCTATCATCAGTGTGTTCAGCTGTGTATTGCTTGTGGCCCTCCAAGTCCCAGGTGTTTGTAGTGATGTCTCGTTGTATAAACCCTTGTGTCTTAACATGTTTTGCCTGCGCTTGATTTTTTTTGCTGTCTCAATTTTAACTAATTATTTATTTTTAAATACAATTTTATTTTTTATTTCATAATACATTTTAATTTAATATTTTAATATCATTTAATTAATGTATATTTTAAATAAAGGTGTTCCTTGACCCTCTGCCTTACCCTTCATTACAATGAAATTATAATAGTTTAATTTGAGCATGTATTTTCTTGCAAATAACTTTTTTAGTCTATTTTTGTTTGGAGCAGTATTCTTACTGAAGGATTTTCACAGTGCCCCTCCCCACTAAGTTTAACCTGCAGGTACATGGAAATTTTCTAAACAGACTTTTGCTTGGTAGAGCTGCACCACATGTAACCAGATTCATTTTACAACACTACTCTAAGAAATAAAGGTTCTAAAATGATTCTCGGCTTATTTGTTCATTTCTAAGACACATTTTTACCTAAAGCCTTTACTGACCCATGTGGAGGTTCTTTAAACTTTAACCAGGTTCTTCATGTTCGTCTTGTTCTTTAAAAGATAATTTGCTCACAGTTTCATTAGGGAATGTGATGCTCATAATCTGCTCACACTTGTGCTTACACAGAGAAGTGGATACTTATAAGAATGAAACCCTACATCCATTAAGCGGTTAGAAGGCACAGCAGAGTGTGAATTTAAGTTAGTGCAGAGGCTCTGCGTTTGCTTTATGAGCTCATAACAGGACCGTTATTTATTTATCAGCCATGCTGCTGGACTGCGTGCTAGATATACAGTTCATAATTAATGAAGGAGGCAACAGCTCTCCCTCCAACATAGCGACATATAATCCTGCTCAGAGCACAGAAGATACAGCTACTCCCGACAAGCTAATTAAACACAGAGAGCTGGCCATGCCAACTGTGTGGGGGCTGCCATGAGGGGCATGTAGAGGGGAAAATGAGTTGAACGGGCCAGGATGAGGATGCAGATTTGGAAAGTGACCCAGAGAAATGAGCTTTCAGCTTTGTGTGTGAAATGCAGTGTATAGCACAGCAAGCAGAGCCACAACTAATACTAATAATAAAGAGCAACAAGAATTTATTCAACTATAAATATTGAACTGTACATCTACATATAGATTTTTTGAAAATGTCTTTCATCCTGCCTTTATACATTGCCATGCAATCAATATTATTTTAGTGAGCCAATATTTTTGAAACATCTGTAAGAATAATTATAGAATAATTAAATACTGTCATTTTCTATTCATTTTCTCAAGTGATCGGTCTTGAAATTTGATCACCTTTTTTTTTAAATATTAGACATTCTTAATATTAATTACAATATAACTTCATTCTCAATGTTCTAAAGTTCATTCCATTTTCTGGAAGCTGGAGCCAATATCGGCTGACTACAAGCCCAAGGCGGGGTTCACCCAAGACAGAAGGCCAGCCCATCACACACACACACACCTACGGGCAATTTAGAGAATCCAATCAACCTATTGCAGCCTTTGGACAGTGGGAGGAAACTGGAGCACCCAGAGGAAACACACACCAACACGGGGAGAATTTGCAAACTCCGCACAGAAAGGCACCTGGCTGACCCGAGGACCGAACCATTGCTTTACGGTTTTCCCATTCATTTACAATCATCTACATCTACATGATTTACAACATTGTTCTGATGTTTTTAAATGCTTTCAAACAAATAAATAAATAATCTGTGATTTTAAACAGTAACGTATGTGTATCAGTAATCCAGCTGAGCACAAAAAAACAAACGCCTGGTAACACAGCTCTGCCCTGACCTTTTAATATCAGCAGCCTGTCAAGGCAAAGCAACCGCGTCATTTATCTGTCCACAGATGTAAAGTATCTAAGCACCCTCCAGGAGTGAGTTCTGGCAGGCTGACACATTTCAGCAACACACCAGCCTGGATTTAATCACACAGCGAATGAAGGTGTGCTAAGAGCTGCACTAGTAAAATATTAGGTCTTGCTGCTGCAGTTTGCACATTAGCGACGAGTGGCCCTTTACAGCATTACTAATTAAAATAGCCTTTGCAATATTAATGGTGGCTCTTTGTCAAGACCAGATGCTTGCGAGCGTCTAATACATAACAAGTGACAACGCCTTGATTTCAAGGAGCCATTTCTGAGGACAGTAGTGTGCTGCGGTGATTATGAATGCCAGTGCAATCAAGCAGCGTGATTGCGTTTCAGACACTAAACGTCACTTTAAGTGCAGTTTTGACCTTCTTGGCTAGAATGAAACATTCTGTTTGAGAGAATGAGAGAGGGGAGGGGACGCTAGCTGTAGTTTGTTGCTTTGAAATGTTGCGGATGCTAATAAATTCAGTCATCAACAGAAATATACTGATTTTGTGTGCTGGATTATGGGGAAACTGATAACACTGCATGTAAGCTACATATAGATTCAGTTCAATCTTTCAGGCTTCTAGGCTTAGACCTAGTTGTACGTGTGTTAGACCCAAAATATATAGACTTCCTGTTAAGCTTAAGCCTTATTTTTCAGTGTCTTTGAATTCAGTTCTTACTGTGGGTATAATGATGCACTAATTTTCAGGTTCAATATGATTTTGCATACTGAGGCAAAGTCTCTATTTAATTGTTAATATTATTGATATGTGAAGTGAAAGTGAGTATTTGTCACTGTGAACACACTCAAGCACCACAACGAAATGTGACCTCTGTATTTAACCCATCACACGTGCACACGTGGAGTAGCAGGCAGCTATCAACAGGACACGGGGAGCAATATACAGTGTTATAGCTGCATACATATGTACTAGCAGCTCTGAATATATGACTAGGTTTGCGAAAGTGATGGACACATTTTTTTCGTAGACTACAGAGCACCCATGTACATCACTCTGGATTGGTGCAGATTGGTGTGGCTGTGATGGACCCTGAGAACAAGCCCCAAAATTATAAAAGCACATTTCTAAGCCACATTACATAAATATATAAATAAATAAATAAATAATGGGGGGGGGAAAAACATAGTTTGAGTGTGGGTGTGTGCCCCCTGCCCTGCCCACCCACTCTACACTGTCAGGATGTACCCAAATGGCTAATGTTGATCAATAACAGTGGCTCCTATGAAGGGCAGTCAATAAGACACCCATAGAAGACATTTACATTTACATTTATTCATTTGGCTGATGCTTTTATCCAAAGCGACTTCCTCCCAGAAGAGACACTTCATGTATCACACACTACACTGTATGCAGCTGCCATCATCATACACATCCTCTTCATTCCTGCACATGCTGTACAGTGTAGAACAGGGTTCTTCAGTTCCAGTCCTAGACGGCCATTGTCCAGCACAGTTTAGCAATTTTTCTGCTGAAACACACCAGTTAATTTAGAGAAGAGTTGGAAAAGGTGTGCTCACCAAACTGTGTCAGACGCTCCAGGATTGGCAATGCAGAATCCTGCTATAAAGACATTCATAGTACTAGAGTTGTATATTTGCCAAAGAGGGATAAACACAAACCACACCCCCAAATCACATTTCTTTAACAGGACATGTATACACAGCCAATCAGCTCATTCAATCACATCAAGGCCGTGGTACTTCTTTATATTTTCCATCATTTGAAAAAAGCTCTTTATTGTGTAAACGTTACACCATGAGCAGACAAAAAAGAAACTAATTTTAATGCAAGGTCTCATTAATTTAACGTACAATGAAGAATTTTTGCATCTGTTTTAAAGGGTTTGTGACAGTGAGAATATATATTTGTCCTATTTACTAAACTATATATTATGTCTGCTAAATGCTGTAAATGTAAATGTCTTGTATACAGCATGTCATACATCACCAGTAGGCAATTTGTTGGTGGGTGAAGTAGGATGCATTCCCCTTTGTTAGTTCAATATCCGAAATGCATCCCTCTTGTTAACCCGTCATCCTCCTATATACTTTATAGAGCAGCGTCAGTGACCCTTGGGTCATTCACCCTGTTGACCTTTGAGTCGTCGGTTAAAGAAAAATAACAAATCACCTACTGCTCATCATCTTTCACCACAATGCTATACAGAATGACCACAAATCAATGCCGACATCACACAATCAGAGTGAAAACACACTCACACACTCAAAAGTGTGTGAAAAAATACATAATTACATAATTTCTTGCATTCCAAACCCAAAATAATTCTCCTAAAATGCTTACAACAAAATTAAAAACATGCTAATTCCACAAGTAAAAAAGATCTCTATGCTAGGACTCTATAGCGAATCTCTCTACATACAAAGTCAAATGTGTGTTAATGTCATTTGTATTTAATCTATTACAGCCAAAAAGCAATAATGTGCAGCAGCATTAACTTAGTGTTAATATACTCTTTAAAAACTTATAGGGATGCTAGCATAGATTAGCATCATTGTAGAGGTGTTGTTTCCTGTTTTTCCAATTGTAATGTCTGAACTGCAGGCATTGCTCCAGTAATCATGATTCTTAAATGCACATACACTGCAAAAGACAAAATCTCAGCAAGTGAAATTATCTTTAAAAAAAATTATAAAATTTAACTTAAAGTAGACTGGCACAAAAACAAGCCTCTCCTACTATTTTGATTATTGTGTTAATAGTTACAATTAATGTTAAATCAGGGTTTTTCCACTTGTTTAAAGAAGAAAAAACATGAACAAATCTAGAATATGAAAATGTAATGCACTGTAATGTAAACATCTGTCAATACAGAAGGCACAATTTCCTGCATAAGATTTCTTGCAGTAAGCACAAATATCTCATTCTTCATGTCACCTTTTATATCTAAAGTTAGTTCATACATCATTGTAGTCTGCTACAGTCTAAGCACATGCATTTTACTTTATTATTACAGATGCTTCCCTAATATTATAGATCACTGGGTCTCAAATCCAGTCCTGGAGATCTACTGTCCTGCGCAGTATCGTCTGACCCCACACAAATAATTATGAAGCTATTAATGGAGCTGGATCATGTGTGTCGAAGGTAGAGAACACCTGAAACTGTGCCGGGCAGTGGGTCCTCATAACTGCGTTTGGGATCCACTACCATAGAACTATAGATAGGAGACTGAGCTCAAAATGTCAGTACCTTGAGCAATTTGAAATCACAGCTGCCACACACACGCCTAGTCAGAGATATAGTCTACGACTGGTTGACAGACTCAACCCAAGGCATCATCATGGCATTGCCGGTGAATGGCTAACAACTATGCCAACAACAACCGTTTACAGCATGGAGAAAAAGATAAATAACTGCAGATATATAAATGTTGGTTTTATTATAATGGATATATTTTACAGTCTCCATAACGACAGTGCAGTTCCAGGCTGGAGCATAAAACATCTAAACAGGTTATGAATACCCTGAATGCCATGTTCCCAAGATATGTAGTCTGTCTTATATATCATCAACTGGAAGGTTAAACATGATATAATAATCTAATATTTGGTTCCCATGCTCAGCAATAAGATTCAGGGACTCAAATACTCTATTTCCAACCTAATCTCTTGGTAAGACTGTCTGGCTGTAATCTGAGACTCACTAGTACAAAGTGTAACATCTTGAGTATTTTCATGCTAGGTTTAAAATATTTAGAGACTGCATAAGTCCCTTTGCTTGGCAAGCTGTCAATTTTCCTTCACTTAATATAAGCATTTACATCTCATTTGTCATGCATTATGTCTAGTTTTTGTGAGCAACTATTTTGTAGGGTGCTCTATGGAATTTGACTGCAAAAAGCCAAATTAAATCCAGAGCTAATGTCTAAAATATCATAATCATGCCAAATAGAGTGAATTAAGTTATGTGAGATGTAGTCATGAACAAAAAAGTAAGTACTAGATATTAAGCTAACAAATCAAGGTGTCTTCAGTCTATTCAAGAAAATTCTATTCAGAGTTCTTCCAATCTACCCAGTGTGAAATATTGTTGTATGCCTTTGGGACCTGAAGGTCACAGGTTCAGGTCCCAGCCTGGGCACCATTGAGGTACCCTTGAGCAAGGTACCATCCCACTACACTGCTCCCCAGGCGCTGTTGGTAGCTGCCTGCTGCTCCACGTGTGCTCCACGAGGTCACATTTCGTTGTGGTGCTTGAGTGTTCACAATGACAAATAGTCACTTTCACTTATTTAGACTTTAATGTGTAATGTGTTCATTTGTATACATTCCTTCCTTTTCGGTGCATGAATACCTCAAGTAGTAAACCCTTTCTTTGCTCCTTTTGCATTTTTCACATTCATTCCATATATTACATGATCTTACAGCTAAGTTTACTGGTTCTTCTCATGGAACACTTTTTTTGCTGTTGACCCAACACTAACATGCATATGATTGATAAAACTGAACTGAACTATCCTGAAACAGTCAAGAATGAAGACTTTTCCAGCTGTGTTTTAGTTCTTCGGTTTGGAGCCCTGCACACAAATCCTGTTTCGTTGCAGAAGTTTAAATGCAGCTAGTGCACATTAAACATCCAGCGGGTGTACAGCCTATCATCACTATACACCATCTCTTCATTCCAGTGCACTGATACACAGCATGGAAACCTAATCCTCTGTGTTGTGTCACGCTCATATGACCTGCTGACAAGCCCTCACAAACCAGATGCAGTAATTGCCCTTCATTAACGTCCTTTTGTTGTTCTCGAGGGATACGAAAGGTAGGAGGGTGCTGCCTCCCTCTGATATCTTCCTGTCAAAACAATGAAGGTCATGGAAAATCAGGCCCAATTAAGATCTAGCATGGGTGAGCCCGCAGGACTGAGGGGGTTAGACTTGGCACAGAAAATAAGATACCATTAATTAAAGCGAGATAAGAGGAAAGGAGGGAGGGATCATATATCGATTAGCGCAAATAATCCCAGACGACAGAGGAAAAGGAGCCATTAAAGGCTGATTTATAAGGTATCTGATTTATAATAGATGAAAGTTAAATGTGAAAAGCATCTATCTGCCTGTTTTCTCGTCTAAACTCTACTATTGGAAGCCAAGAAATCAAGCCGGTCTCAGATCAGCGCTTAAGGGCACAATGTCCACGCGTAACCGCCCAAAGTCTGACAGCAGCTGCCATAAAACGTTCTGTCAGCAGAGCTCAGCGCTATCAATCTCTGCCAAAGCATTCGAATCAATAGCAGTCATGGAATGGCCCGCAGGAAAGCCCTTCATCTGCACGAACATATCCATCAAACCCTACCAAGCAGATTTCTATGTTTAGACCATTTTCGTGTGACAATTTGGTAGGGACTTGGACAGACATTATCAGGCTATAAGGGGAATATGTTTATTCTTATGGCCGTGAATGACAGGGTCTGTAACTTTGTCTTTGAATGGTCTTGTCATCTACAGATCTGAAAAACCCATCACTTACAATTATATCATCATTAACTGAGATACGACCAAACTGAGAAACTGTCCAGGCCTTAAAGTCAGTCCGAAATCAAATGAATACTATTTATTTTGGGCAGTGGTGGCCTAGTGGTTAGGACACTGCCTTTGGGACCGGAAGGTCGCAGGTTCGAGTCCCAGCCTGGGC
>JBBPDA010000039.1:10553051-10568788 GCA_037974385.1 Arnoldichthys spilopterus
GAGAGAGAGAGAGAGAGAGAGATAGAGAGAGAGAGAGAGAGAGAGAGAGAGAGAGAGAGATTGTTATTCTTCAGTGAATCTTGTGCGCTCATGATCGCTGGTTTAACGGGTGTCCTTCCTTGGACCACTAACCCCGGACCCAGTATAAAGATCACAATATGGTCGCTCAGATCCTTACACTCACCCATTTTTCCTGCTTCCAGTAAATCAACTTCAACAACTGATCCTTTACTTGCTGCCTACTATATTCCAACTGTGGACTGGTGCCATCATAACAAGATAATCAGTTATTCATTACAGTTGTTGTGGGTGATTGGTGTATGGCATCCTTTTTAAACATATACCTAAATAACATTGGGAGATAGCAAAAGCTAAAGTAAAGCCTCTACATGGTAGACTTAGTTTCAACACAGCATTACAACTATGATACAACTATACAATGCCAATATTTTGACCAGTGTGATAAAAAAACACAAAAATGGGAAGTTTTTGTCCTTCAGTGAATGCATTAGTGTGTTGAACTAAGCATATACATATCTGTGAGCATAGTGTGAGCCTCTGGCCTGGGAGTGCACAAATTAGAAAGTACAATTGAACATATTTATTTAGCCTCACAGCTAACCTTAGTTAGCTTATATTAGTCATCTGCTAACCTAGGTGTGATTGAGTGACACTCATGTTTAATTTGAAATCTTTCTAACTTTTAAAATCCAGGCACATAATGGCTGAACTGAGACAAAGGGATGGGGAACCCATTTCAGAAAGGGGGAGAACATCGACTAAAGCCAGGGACGCTAATTTAATACAGGTGCAGAGAGCAGTTTCCTGAAACAAACAAAAACTCAATTCAGTCTTGTGTCAACGTGAAACACACTAACTGACAGATACTGTTCAATCCTGCTCCGCAAACTCAATTCTTTACCATCGCTCCAGGCAGAGACAATGTTAGGATCAAAGAGTGTCCTTAGGGCTGGATTATATTACACTTAGACATCTCTCTCAGACACACACACACACACACACACACATACACAAGACTGTAAAATTCTACAACTGAGAAAGCACACTGTCAAGCTGTCAGAAATCTTACACTACATTTTAAGAGTACACAAATTTATTTTTAGCTTTCCCCAATATTTCTGCATCACAGACAGATAGATGAAGCCTTTAGCTTTGTTCTGAAGAGAAAAGGGTGGTAAACTGACACCCAGAAATGTTAAATGAGCCCTTGGAAGAAAAACAAGCAGGAAAAGCATGTCTAAAAATATCATCATGGCTGGATCCTGGTCAGAAGTGTCCTTGAACAATAAAACTAATGATTTTTGATGGCATTTAACCTCAGTGGTACATATCAATGTATGAATCATTTATTAGGCTCTACAAGCCCGAGTGTACCTTCCATTAGCTTCAGACAGAAATATTGCATGCTACAGGAAAACAGAATATCACCATGTGTCTGTGCGTTGTGGGCTATTGCCACCCTGAGGACAGTCCCTACCATACCCCCCCCCCCACACACACACACACACACAAACACACACACACACACAGAAGGTACACTGCTTTGAATGGATGGCAGGCAGACAGGCAGGCAAGAAAGAAAGCGAGAAAGAAAGATTGCCCAGTGTTTTGCTCCGTAACAGTTTTGAGTCAACAGATTTTTTTTATTATTTACTTTCAGGGACAAGGATTGAAGCTACCCTGGTAATGGCCTCATACACATGCGGCAGATAGACGCGAAGTTGAAAAATACAATATTCCTTTAATGATGTTCGGAAAGATATGAATGAGTGTGAGCTTTGGATTAGAATAGGCTCCATTAGAAGGGCACTAAGTGCAGTCGGGCCTCGGGTATGTCTCTCATGGCCTGCTAGGCATCTGTTGGCACATCTGTCTAGCATATCTACAGTGGGGACACGACTGTAGGCAGAACACACAATGGCTACTAGCTAACAAAAAAGTGGCATGTCCTCTCTAATTCCAAGCTTTTGCCTGAATTTTATAATCAGAACCCTCCAGCCCAACACTCCTGCCTGATTTCAGGAGCAAAAAATAAAGACGATGGCTTCTCGTCATGAAGTGCCACTTGAGACCTTTCCATACTTTTTCCACAACAACCTCCCATGTAAACAACAAACAATCTGAAGCCGCCTCATTCTTTAAAAGGCCATGTCGGTGAAATTGTTTCCCTTCTGGTTGTCATTGGTTATGATTGCTTTATTAACCTAACTTTGCATTTGAAGCATTATTTAGCCCTGCAATCAAACCTAGCATTAAACCTAATTGCTGTCAGAGAAGATGAATTACCTGCTCTTGACTCGCTGAGCTAGGAGATGCCAGATGAATGAAGCGAGCATAACAAAAAGTGAAATTGCATTATCGCACATATTCATAACCTTTAGGTCAGTGGAGAGCAGAAGACTAGAGAGAGATGACCTAAAACCTCAGGCAGATTTCTGATTAGACTAGATCTTTATTTTTATCTAACGCATCCAAATACTGCAAATAGCTGTAATACTGAAGCTTCCAATGTTCTCTATAGATTAGTCCTGGACTGTTATTTTAACATTAAAGGTAATTGCACACTGAAAACAGTCTTAGAACAGGAAGCCAACTACATTGTTTGTGTTTTAGAACAGATCGCAGTCAAAAAAATATTCAGTTAAATTGAAAATTACATGAAATATTACATTCCTAAAGGGCCCACACTCCACATTGTCCTTGCATTCTATTTTTCCCTATGACATTTGTATTGCTTTATGCACCAGAAACAGCCTTTATTGATCTTTACAAGACCATTTATGCAAATAACCTCGGTTCTAACTGGCTGCCTTAAATCAGGCTTCATTCAGGAAAAATAGGCTAAAACACATGAAGGGACGGGGCTAAACTGCTTTAGGCTGAATAGTTATGTAAATGTGTTGGTTTTTGTGACATCACAAAAAAAAATATTAAAAATGTGCTGTTTGTCGGTTAATTTTAATATGTGGGTCTTACAATAAAGGTTGTTTTCATGAAGCCATATAAAAAATACTGGTGGAAAAAGATTCATTGGAGCGATGCCACAGATGAACCATTTTTGGTTACCTAAAGGGTGTTTGAAAGGATGGTCACTTAAAAACTCAGTTAAAAGCACCCAGAACCTTTGGTGGCATTGCTCCAAAATGGCATTGCTCCAAAGAACATTTTTTTATAACGTCACATTAGAAGACACTGTATTAAAGGTGTATTTTCAGTCCTATTGGAAAAGTACTGCAGAACAGAAGAGATGTGGTCTAATTACTTCCTTCGTGCAAAGCTCTCCTGGCTATATTCCAACAAAGAAGCAGAAAGCCCCATTACATTATGACCTTACCTTTCCAATCCTTGGCATTTATTTATTTATTTATTTATTTCCACACACATATACACATTATTACTGGAGCGTTTCACGCTCCCAGGGAAGATGATTAAGAGCGGGCAGGACTTTCTTCCAGGCTCACGCTAGCCGAGTGTGCAGCTTGGTTCCTTGTTAATCAAAAGAATCCCTGAGGAGGACAGATCACATGGTCGGGGGAGGGATTTATTTGGCCCGTAATGGCATGAGAGACAGACAAAGGCATTGCGTCTTAGCAGTTTGTGTTTGGTCTAAATTGCGTCTCTGAAGGCAAAGGAAACTCACCATATCAAAGGCCACAGAGTTGGGCTCATCCATTAATTAGGACCTTGTGCCCGAATGATATACTCTCTCTATGCCTGACCCATTACCCAGAAAGCCATATTTATCCTTGTCACAAAAAAACAACAACAAGAACCTTCAAATATGTGGCATTTACGTCCCAGACCCCCTTCACAGTTTGCACACGGACCATGGACCACTGTACTCACTTAGCAATAGCAGGGATGTTTGCCTTGAGGCAAGAAAACTCACAAAAGAAGCTTAGACACTAAGGACCCAACACTCTGAAAAGGGTAGAGATGTTTCAAGGCTTTTTCATGCCAATCAATGGTGATGCATCCATATTTTTCCCCTGCACAGTGCCATGGAGAACATGTGACAGCACGTGCTGTCAAAGCTTTCAAGAGATGCATAGGCGTCAGCTGTGAGAGGCTTTTTCTTGGTTGCTACAGGGACTGGTTTATATATTCATCCTGTTGTTCATATTTAGAGATTTAAAGGAATACTCCAGTGTTTCCAGACTAATCTCTATGCGATGCTTTTAGCATATGGTTGAATATTTAGCAAAGAACAGAAAACCCCATTAAAGATATCATCATCATCATATACATTTTTCTTGTATTTTATTTGTACTTTCTGTCCACTTATGACATTTGTGCTATTTTAATAGTCATGACTCATTGTTAAATGACAATTTTAACTTTTCGTTATCCCTCAGATAAAACAAGCAGTTCTTGTTACTGAAATATGACTGTATGATAGTAAAATAAATTGTAAAAATTGCAAATGCACAAGGACTCGAACTGCAAGAGAAGAATAAAAAAGAATAAAACCTTTCAGCCTTTGAGATCAAGTTATTGGAAAGCATACATAAAAATCTCAGGAATAAAAAGAATGAATTTTTTTCTTGTAAATGTAATTGAGTAAAAGTGTATCTCTAGCCAGGGTCAACCCATGAAAAGCTGCTGGGCCTGACACTGTATTCGGACGTGTGCTCAGAGCATGTGCTGACCAGCTGACTGATGTCCTGGCAAACATTTTTAACACCTCCCTGAGCCAAGCTGTCATCCCACAGTGCTTCAAGGCCACCACCATCAGACATGTTCCAAAGAAGGCCAAAGCTTCAGAGCTCAGCGACTACTGCCCAGTAGCACTCACACCAATTATTATGAAGTGCTTTGAGTGGCTAGTCCTAAGCCACATCAGGAACCAGCCCGCCCCCCTCCCCATTAGACCCACTGCAGTTTGCATACCGCACAAATCGATCAATGGATGACGTGATCGTACTCGCACTCCAGCTGGCCATGTCACACCTAAAACACCACAACACCCACATGACAATGGTGTTCATCGACTTTAGCTCAGCATTCAACACCATCATCCCTTAGCAGCAAATTGGCAAGCTGGACATGCTCGGACTGAACACCTCCACCTGCAACTGGATCCTGGATATCCTCACTGGGAGACCCCAGAAAGTCAAGATCATCACGTTGAGCATAGGTATCCCCCAAGGATGTGTGCTGAGCCCACTGCTCTTTACCCTGCTGACCTATGACTGCACCTCCACCTCTAGCACAAACCATATTATCAAGTTTGCAGAAGACAAAACAGTTGTGGGGCTCATCAGGAACCATGATGATGCAGCATACACAGAGGAAGTGTGACAGCTGAAAGTCTGATGCATGAACAACAATCTGTCTCTTAATGTCGACAAAACAAAATAGCTGATTGTTGACTTCAGAAAGACCAAAGCTTACCAACCCCTGCTCAGTATCAATGGCTCCTTGGTGTTCACATTACTGAGGACCTCTCCTGGACCAGCAACAACAGTTCCCTGACCAAAAAAGCCCAGCAGCGTCTGATCTTCCCACTTCGACTAAAGAAAGTGCACCTTTCCAAACCCATCTTCACAACTTTCTACAGGGGCACCTTTGAGAGCATCCTATCCAGCTGTATCACAGTCTGGTATGGAAACTTCCATGCGTTTGAACTTAGAGCCCTTCAGAGAATAGTGCGGACCACTGAGCGCATCATCAGCAGCCCTCTACCAAGCCTTCAGAACATTTACACCTCCCGTGCCATACGCAAGGCCACCAGCATCATGGCTGACCCCCACCACCACTGTTTACCTGTTCTCCTCCCATTTGGAAGAAGATTTTGCAGCTTTAGGAGCAGGTCTGCTAGACTGTACAATAGCTTCTTCCCCAAAGCCCTACAGCTCCTTAGCACAATGCTGCCCCCTTCCGCACTGAACTGTCTTCTCCACTAACAGCTCTGCCCAGTTGAATCCCCCCTGCCCATTTAATCCCACTGACTGCTCCTCAAAAATGACTTCCTAAGAAACATTAGACTTAGGATGTAGGCAATATGAGCTAAAGTGGCAGGGACAAAACAGACAAGTGCATGTCAGAGAATGACTCATTCTCTACATTAGCCACTTATCTTTACTGTACTAGCACTTCTAGGGTGAAAGGGCGAGAGAAAAACCTGTACAGATCGCCAGTCCATCACAGGCCAGACACACAAACACACTCACTCACACATTCACATCTGCAACACTGCATTTCCAATCCATCTGCTTCACATGCCTTTGGTGTACAAGAAGAAACTGGACCTTTATGCTATGAGGCGACACAGCACTCACAGATTTCTATCAGAATCTAGTGCCTTGTGTGAATCTCAATCGTCTTTTATCTGTGCAGTAAAAATCAGACAAACTGCATCCAAAATGTCTTCATAAATGCAGCACTCTTTGCACAGTGAACAGCCTTGTAGTGCTCTTTGCTCTCAGATTAACCCTCAAACTTTTCTGTAGAAGAGCAGGCACTGCAGCACACCCAGCTTAGAGCTTTTTTGTGAACAGGCCTGTCTGTATGCATTTTTCTCTGGCTTCCTGATCCACAGACAAAGGCGAAGTTCATATGGAACATTGCTGACTCAGCAACTTTGTCTAACTCAATATCCTCTTTCTAAAGCCCAGCTACAGCAAAACGGTTTCAATCTCACAAGAGCAGAATAAGAAGAAAGTAAAAATCCATTTTCCCCCCTCTCTAATCCGATTCTACGCAATCAGATTACCCCGGCCTATATTACCAAGGCTAAATCCTCCCAATCCAATCTATCTATTGAAGTCATGCTCGAACACGGGCACATTTCGCATAACTGGATGACAGCAAGTTTCACAGAGACAGTATCTAACCATGTGACTTCACCACAGTTATGGAGGGCCACCATAAGTCAGTGCCACCCAAAGTCACCAGATTGGCATCCAAAAAATGTTTTGGGCCAGAGGATGCAGTACAGGTTTGGACGTTTTTCCTGGTTTTAGGAAAAAGAGGGAGAAAGAGAGAAAGAAAGTGAGAAAGAGAACGAAAGGAAGAAAGAGAGAAAGAAAGGAGGAAAAAGAGGCAGACACTCAAAAAGACAGACAGTGATAAATACAGAGAGAGGGTGTGTGAGAGAGAGAGAGAGAGAGAGAGAGAGAGAGAGAGAGAGAGAGAGAGAGAGAGAGAGAGAGAGAGAAAGAGAGAGAGAGAGAGAGAGAGAGAGAGAAAGAGAGAGAGAGAGACAGAAAAAGAGCCAGAGAATGAGACAGAGAGAGAGAGGGAGAGAGAGAGAGAGAGAAAGAGAGAGACAGACAGACTATGGGATGGACTTACAGATCATCCTCCTCCCTTTATATTGCAGTTCTTCAGCCAGTGACATTTCCAGACCATTGATCCATCTATGTTATCCCAAATGTCAGCAGCAGTTTAAATGGCTGGGTTAACACTCTGGGACACGGTCTCAGGGGTACACGTTATTAAAGCCCAGTCAAACCAATTCAAGTTTGCACTATCAAAGGACAGAATTACACAAGGAACTCTGAAAGCATGCTAAAATGTACACTCCCACCTTGGTACTGAGATAAATTCATACATTTTTAAAAAGGAAAGAGTCATATAAAGGGCATGAGGAAAAAGTATTACTTTCATTCCAAAACAGTGCGATGTCAACCCAGTTTCACCATCTAAATCACACTGGTGGGCTACAGAGTAAGGACTGCAATATCTCTTAGCATTACAGCTGTGAGCATCATCCTTCAAAATCCATTCCGAATGGTCTCTCCACCTACAAATGTGCTGAGAGGACAGATAAGATTTTAGCAAAATTCAATGGATTTAGATAGTGGGACTATATGAGGGGCTGTAATTCTTAGTCTGCCTGTGAAGTTAGTTGAGCATTATGTTTGTTGTTCTGGAACTAACTGATAAGGAGCTACACTCATCAGCCATAACATTAACACCACCTGCCTAATATTGAGTAGGTCTTTCATGCTGCTGAAACAGCTCAGACTGTGCTGCAATGTGTGTTCTGATATCTTTCTATCAGAGTCAGCATTCACTTTTTAAGCCACAGTAGCTCTTCTGTGGCATCAGAACAAACAGGCTATCCTTCACTCCCCACATGCATAAATTAAGCCTTGGTTACCCATGACCCAGTCACTAATTCATCACTTATCCTTTTGATCCTTTGGATCAGTTTTGGTAGGTACCAACTACTGCACACCTAAAACACTGCACAAGACCTGCTGTTTTGGAGATGCTCTGAATCATCTTCAAGAACTGACTGTTCAATTGCTGCCTATTATATCCCACCCCCACAGGTACCATTGTAATAAAATAATAATATTCACTTCGTCTGTCAGTTGGGTTAATGTTATGGCTGATTTATGTATACAAGGATTCTCAGTTAGCACATCATACCTTACGAGAGCATCAACTAAAATGTAATTGATCTAAATGTTCTCCTATTTCTTTCAAAGAAAATCTGTTTTTGACATAAATCACTCGCCATATTGCATACTCGCATGTGCTCCATGTGTTCCCCATAAATTCATAGAGAAAGAAGAAGAGCATGTTTATAAATGTTTGAGGGAAAATGTTAATTTAACCATTTAGGCCCTTATAGAGAGGCAATGAAATTCAATTCACAAATTCAAATTTTAGTTTTGGTTGATTTAATGATCAGAAGGGAGGAAGTGTAGAGGAAAATGTTAATGATCTATCCTAAAGTGTAACTCTACGTTAAATCTATTGTGTTTCAAAATGCTGAGTTTGGCAAAGAGCTTAGCCTATGTTTTCCTGTGCTTTTCTGGTTTGGCTGAACATATGGCAGGATGTAAGACAATGGAAATATTCTGTTTTTCACACTCTTCAATGGATAAGAAGAAGTGCTGACGCCGTTGACTAAGGTCCCTTTACGTTAAACCCTAAGAAAGGTTTAAGCACACATCTGGACAGGATGTATGGGGGTATAAGAATGCTTCTCAGAAATGTAAAGGTGGGGTTCGCTCTCAGACACTCTAAGAAGTGTGTGAGAGAGAGACTCCCCTTGCGAGAATAAATTCTGTAATATTCTGAAGAATATTCTGATGCTTTGTCATTATTTCTGGCTTCTGAGTTTGAAGGTGGGTAAGAGGAAAATCCACCACAGAATTGCATATACTGTATAGAATGATGACCTCTACCTGGAAATGTTGTCAGATGGCTTATTTTGTTGGTGGCTTTTGTGATACTTATGGTGGCTCATATTTTACTTTCTTGGACATTTAAAGTGAAAGTGACTATTTGTCATTGTGAACACACTCAGTCACCACAACGAAATGTGACCTTTCCATTCAACCCATCACACGTGCGCACGTGGAGCAGGGGGCAGCTATCAACCAGCGTATGGGGAGCAGTGTAGCGGGTTGGTACCTTGCTCAAGGAAACCTCAGTGGTGCCCGGGCCGGGACTTGAACCTGTGACCTTCAGTTCACAAGGGCAAGGTCCTAACCACTAGGCCTCCCCTGCCTGCACTACTCTGTTCTTCCTTATTTTATTTTATTTTCAACTCTGACCTTGGCTTGTAAATAGTTGCAGCTGTATCATAGACAGTTGGACTGGTGCAATGAAAGTCATACCAGGGCAGAAACTCAGATGGATTCCTACTCCGTGCGTAGTGCACTATGTTGGAATTAAATACAGGCTCCTGCACCCAAACAGGGTATTAAATGTGTGAACACAGCCATTTGGAAATGAGTCATTGCGGTGGTGTTAGTGGGACTTGAAACATCTCCAAGACTGGTTTAGGGAACCACATTCCAAAAACTAAGAGATATTTAAAATGTGTGTTTACCCACCTGACATCCTACAACCCCTGGCAAGGATGTTCATCCACAGGATAAATGTTGAGCCAGATATTTTTACTTTGCGGCAAATAACAAATCCTGGATCTGACACAATTTTTTTGTTAAATAACTGAACATTTTGACTAAGTGCAACATACTTCAAACAAATTAAATTACAGTATTTTAATTAATGGCATATTTTTTTTAGATTATTTAAAGGAGTCAATCTGAAGGAAAAAAATATGGAATCACCTTTTAATTTGCATTTCAAAAACAAATACCAGCACAAGTCTAAAAATGCTAATTCATCTGCAATTAAAAGAGAGTGCCTGCAGACCTTAACGAGCTGTAGGAATTGCTTATTGAAAGGAAACATGGCCCCAGCAAGAGACAATGTCAGGCAATTGTAATATGAAACAATGGAAAAGATTATCACACTACTTAGGAAGAAAATCCAACACGAAGTATGACAAAAAGATGTTTGACTCAGACTGATCTTGAGTAAAATGTGATGCAAGTACAAACAAAATGGTAAACATTATTAAAGGATACAGGCAGACCATGGATCATTAGGATAGAAAACTGGAGGCAACATGTCTTGAAAATAGAATAGAGATAAATAGAAAATAGAATAGAAAATGCACAAGACAAATGAAAAACAAATGTGCAGAAACAGGTGTCAGTGTTTGTGACAGGACTGTAAGAAACTGGCTGAATGAGATGGGATTTATATGCAGAAAAGCCAAAGGAAAAGCAGGGCCAACACAAACAGGAAAACAAGGTTACAGTGAGCTAAAGAGAAGCAGTCATGGAGTGTAGATGGAACTGATATTTAGTGATGAACCTTTCCAAGGGCCAAGGACATGCTGCCAGAACTTTTGTTTGGTTCCGTTCTAATGAAACATGTGATTTGCAATGATCTTATTTCCTCCGTCAGATAAAAGTCTATGAGAGATGACAATCATTACCTCAACAGCCAATACACATGTGCACACTAAATATTTGGACATTTCTCATTCTAAGGATAGAACACAGGCTTGGTGATGATTTTTCTTTTCAAAATTTGCAGCGATCCGATTCGGTTTAATGCATTTCAGCTAATTTGGTTTAATACTGGGGACTGCAGTCAGTATGTCAATCTGCTATATTTTCATGATCTTACATATGCAAACAAATTATAATGTGAACATTTTATGATAAAAGGTCAAATGCAACAGTGTAGCAAAAGCAGCTTCTCAGTACAAATCACTGCTGACAGTAAAATCGATTTCTTATGGGTTACATTGATACAGTGGATCGTGAGCAATTTTGATCGATGCATCTATACAGACTATTTCCATTTTAAACCCCTAGTAAGCATGTTAATTAAAATTCTGAGGTTTTAACTAGACAAGCATTCCTTCTTTTATACAGTGATGACTGCTACGTTTAGTCTGTTATCTACCTGATTGGCATAGTGGTTAGGAAAATAAGCTATTAACCCCTAAGGTTAAACAAAACTGGGTTTTTACTTCATCTGCAGGTACGAGCACGATACTAGCTCACCCACAGCACAATGGTTTTTATTAACTTGGTGCATTAATACAAAATCCAGTTGTTGTGAGGTGGTCATAGGTGTGCAAGTGTTTTATGATTGCTTTGAACACAGTTCAGCCAATAAGATTTCAGGCCCAGAAATCTGTGTTTTATAAAAAGGTATTGAGTTTTGCGCTACAGTATCTAATTGAGATGAAGTAATTGTTTTATGTACAGCTTGTCCAACCTAGAACCAGTTGCTATTAAAGAAGCATGGAGAGGTTACCTGTAAACATGTTAGCCTGGTTCTCTGAGCTACTCTCTTAGGTGTTTTTGCAGTGTGTGAATAATAGAGAACCTTTACTCAGTTCATCCATGTATTAAGAGGCAAACAGCATTGTTTGATCTCCCAAAGCAAATGTACTCAGACTGTGATGAAACATCTGGAGGCCTCATCATTCTTTGTTGAGGAGGTGCTGCGAGATTGCCACGGCTTCCATTATGCGCGGGTAAGTCGGGAAAATTGGATTTAAAGTGAAAGAGTTTGAATTGGGCGTGCATGGTAATTGGATCATTTATTGAGGGGAATTGCCGGCCATTGAGAGTGAAATCATTTGGATTGAACGATACTGAAATGGAGCTGATTGAATTGACCGAGACATGATGTCCCTTCGGCAGCCAGTGGAGCAACACACAAATCCCACACACCCTTCCATCAGATGTGTGTAAGCACTGTTAGAACTTGGCTCTCGAAGACCAATTATGGTGCTGTCTGGGCAGTAGGGCTGTAACACCATGGCCTAAGAGCACTACTAGAGCATAAGAAAAAGCCTACACACACACACACACACACACACACAGCACTGCAGGTGCTCTGCGCTGTCACAGACAGTGTAAATGATCACTAATGAGATTTAATCCTCCTAATTAGGGATGCGGTTTTACTATAATAGCAGTAAATGCAATTTGCAAGGCTAGGCCAACGCTCAGGTGTCTAGACAGCTGGAGCCTCGAAAATGTTCTCATCTCTGTCACTCATGGTCTAGTGTAGCTGACCTTGGACAGCAGCCTTCCTCATTCTATAGCTCAGGAAAGATGACAAACAGTAAATAAAAGTACTGGTCATCGCAAATGGCCCTGAAAACTCCTCCACAAAAACAAGAAAAACAAGGTGGAAAGTTACAATAGTTTTGTGACAGTAAAAGAAGAACATATTTGTCAAAATTCCACATGGTCATTCAGAGCGGATTCATGTAACATGCTCTGCTCTAGAGAAACACTGAGTCAGAATTATTCACAGCCTATTAGTGCCTCCAGAAAGTTATTAGATGGAGCGGTTATAAATACACTGCTCAATTCCTGAGACACTGTTTTCTGAAGGTTTTGGCATGAGAAGGTTTTCTTGTAAATACATTCATGGTTTATGGGAACATGCAGGGCACTGTAACCACGCAATGACTGAATGAAAATGTTCTTATTTTAACAATTTAATAATACAGAAATTTTGAAACTTCAGCAGAATTCCCCTTTAAAGAGGCATGTTAAATACCAGATGTTATACACCATGTCCTATAAACAATGGTAAAATCATTGTAATTCATGGTTTCAAGACTTGCTTTTATAAAACAGTGATGAAATACAACATGATAGTTCAATGTTTAATAAATAATTAAGGATGAAAAACTACAATAAGTTTCGTTTTTATGTTTTCACGTTTTTTTGACTGACTTCATGCAAAGAAACCAAAAACAGCAATCAAAGATCAATTTTACCGTTTATAACAACTTGATACAATTATGCAGAATTCGACTGCTGTGTGTTCACATAGGTCTGCCTTACATCACTGAACATAGCTCAGCCAGTCAGAACCTGCATTGTCTGTCTCATAAAATGCATTCTGGGAAAGTGATTTCATGAGCAGAATAGCCAGGCCAGACTTACTTCAGCATCTGATAGAGATTAGGTTATAAAACACTGGAACATTTGAGTTGAGACTGCAGGCACAAGAATGCTCTGGCTTTTGACATAAAGACAGCCCAAACAGAACAGGTTTTTGCCCAAGCAGGTACTTTAGCAAGTTGTCTCTCAGGCAGTTTGAAACTCACTCAAGCGTTGTTCTAACTGGGACCGGTCACATTTCATAAACCCTGCTGATGCATGTACCTTCTACAGTGTAGAACCAATAGCCAGAGGGATTGACAATCCACAGCATGACATTGTGACAAAAAATCCTGGAAAATAGAGTCCTGTCAACACTGTTGAGATACCCAGCTCAGCCTCCTGCCATGCTGCAGTAGGAGCCCCTGAGGGTGACATTTAAGGTACACATTTGGATCAAAAATAGGGCTTGTGGCATACAGGGGCAAGTGGTGGGTCCAAGAGACCAATTTTTAGCCTCCCTTTAAAAGTCTTGCTCTAAAAAGCGTCTAAAAATAAAACAAAATCCCAGGAGATACTTTTATGACTGCACCTCACAAGGTTAATGTCTCGTTCTGAAACTCGCCATGCAATTACATAATCAGCCCCAGCAGCCGAAAGACCAAAGGCCTCCCAAAGCACCACAATAGGCAATTGCAACCCTAGCAGTGTGGTTCATTTTCTGGTCAATTTTTCTTTGTCTGTCAATCACTGTAGTGTTATTGCACAGGGTAACATGTCCTCTATTGGGCAAACGACTTAATGGATGTCCACACTGAAACTGTGAATGCAGGGAAAAAGGAAGACAATGACTGAAATCTGTTTCTTGCTGTTGTAAACGAATAAATTACTACAGATTACGCTTTGTAATGGAGGCAGCCAACCATATTGTGCAAACGCTTTGCTTCTTAATGGTTTAATTAAGAAGCTCATTCAAACTGTAGCAGAAAATTTCAGTGCAAAGGATGTTTGTGTGTGTGTGTGTGTGTGTGTGTGTAGCACACCAGGAACAGCGAATAACTGAGTTGCATGGCTAATTGCTCTAGTGCAAGCAGATGTGTATTCCTCTTGCAAGTCACTAAATGTTCCTCAAAAGCATGACTGCCAAGTACACAGTGTCAAGATCATGGCAAAGTCAAGACCATTACAAATAAACTAACTGTTAACTGATGGATTTTCTGATATTTACATATGGGGCAAGTCCATAGGCTCATTTAACCAGTAAAATTCTTTTTCTTAGCTTAAAATAAGCACGTAAATCACTTGTCTGATTGATTCTGCACCGACTTATTTTGCTGAAGTCTTAGCAAACAGCTAATTTCATTCAGCTGTATTCCCTAAATTAATATTCAAAATGAAAAAGAATTGAATTTAAGCATGCTTATCCTATCCAGTTACACTGTTAAAAAGATGCCATGGAAAAACATTTTTGGTTCTCCTTTAGTGGACGGTTCTTGGAAGATCATTTTTTAAATGAGAGCTATGAGCTTACATACTTCCACTTAACATAAAGTTTCTATATACCCGATTTCCACAAAAGTTGGGATATATTCCAAAATGCAATAAAAACAAAAATCTGTAATATGTTAATTCACGTGAACAATTTTTCCACTGTACAAATGTACAAAGAAATGATTCTCAATAGTTTTGCTGACCAACACAAATGTACAATTTGATGCAACACACTCAACAAAAGTTGGGACAGAGTTAAAATAAGATTGAAAAGTGCACAGAATATTCAAGTAACTCTGGTCTGAAAGACGCAGGCTAATTGGTAGCAGGTGACGAATCATGATTGGGCATAAAAGTAGCATCCATCAAAGGCTCAGACTTTTCATACAAGGATGGGAGGGGCGGCTCACCCCTTTGTGCCATAATTCATGAGAGAATTGTTAATCATTTCAAAAGTAACATTTCTCAACACAAGACTGCAGATAATTTAGGTCTTGCAACATCTACAGCAAATAATATTGGGGAAAGATTCAAAGAATACAGAGACATCTCAGCGAGTAAAGGGAAAGGTTAGAAACATCGGTGGCAGGACGTGTGATCTTTAAGCCCCCAGGTGGCACTGGCTAAGAATCCATCATGTCACTGTGACAAGTATAGCGAACTGAGCTCAGGGGGACTATAGAGAACTATCATCCCTTAACACTGCTGCTGTATCAAGAAATACAACTTAAAGCTGCATTATACAAGGAGGAAGCCATACAAGCCAGCAGGTTCTCTGGACTGGAGCTCATCTCAGAAATGTGCTGTGTCATATGAGTCCACAACTTGTTTCTGAAAAGAAAATGGGCAGTGAGGTCTCCATGCCCAAGGTAAAAATGACCATCCAAATTGTTATCATTGAAAGGTGCAAAACCCAGCATTTGTGATGGTATGGAGAGCACATTAGTGCCCACAGCATGGATGAGTTGGAAAGGTGATGCAGCCTTTGGTAAACATGCTTCTGTCCTAACTTTTGTTTAAATGTGTTATATCCATCAAATTCTA
>JBBPDA010000039.1:10572964-10588512 GCA_037974385.1 Arnoldichthys spilopterus
ACCACAACGAAATGTGACCTCTGCATTTAACCCATCACACGTGGAGCAGCGGGCAGCTACCAACAGTGCCCGGGGAGTAGTGTAGTGGGACGGTACCTTGCTCAAGGGTACCTCAGTAGTGCCTGGGCCGGGAACCTGCGACCTTCAGGTCTCAAAGGCAGTGTCCTAACCACTAGGCCACTACTGCCTATTTAAGAGATAAGGTAAGGTTTGCGTTGGGAGTGACGAGGATGGACCGGATTGGGAATGAGTATATTAGAGTCATCAGCTCAGGTTGGATAGTTTGGAGACAAAGCCAGAGAAGCGAGATTGTGTTGGTTTGGACACGTGCATAGGAAAGAGGCTGAGTATATTGGGAAGAGGATGTTGATGATGGAACTGCCAGGCAAGAGGAGAAGAGGAAGGTCAAAGAGGAGGTTTATGGATGCGGTGAGAGAGGACGTGCAGGCAGTTGGTGTGAAAGAGGAAGATGCAGAAGACCAGAAGAAGATGCGGAAGAAATGGGAAAAGAGGATCCACTGTGGTGACCCTTAAAGAGAGCAGCCGAAAGAAGAAGAAGTAGTTCTTTTGAACAAGAACAACAAGTAAAAATGAAATGTAAACTTTAATTGATTTAATTGTAATTGATTTCTTACTGGTGGAATTTGAATTACTACAAGCAAATTTAATTCTCATATGTAAAACTATAAAGTTCTCTCTTATAAAACTATTATAAAACTTTTGATAATATAAGAAGCATGTTTACTTAATAATAAAAATTATAATAACAATGTTTACACATATAGCACCTTTCTCAAACCCAGGCTTGCTTTACAGTAACAGACAGATGATCAGTAACAGCAAGGAACACTAAAAATCAACAGTTACAGTACAAAAATGATAAAAGATCAGGAGTTGGAAGAAAAGGCTTAGTATTGGGACGAAAAATTTGTGACTTGAAATATGAGAGGGAAGAGACGTAAAGATTTAAGTGGAGAGAATTCCAGAGTTTGGTGGGTAAGAACAGTAAATGTTCTGCCTCCCTTTGAAGAAAGGCATAATTTGGGAACAACGGGCAGACCAGTGTTTATATTTGAAATTCTAAATGACCAGTTGTGGATTAAAAGCTTTCCACTGATGTGTTTCTCTGTTTGTTGCCCCCACAGGGTGATCAGCAGTGGGTGTTCCTGGAGTTTCCAGCACTGGTGAAGGTGTCTGAACTCAGACTGCAGTTCCAGGGAGGATTCTCAGGAAAAGCCTGCAAGTTACAAGGTTTCTGTCAAAATTAATCCAGCAAAGCACTCATAACCATTCCACACGCTTCAGCCAGGAGATCAAGGAGCTGCAGATTGAATATGTGGCTCAGGGGTTTAACAGACTGGAACACAGCAGAGTGGAAGCTGTGCCGTATTGGAATTATTGTTATTTAAATGAAATAGTCTGAAAGGTGTCGTTCTTTTTGAACAATCAAACCCAGAAAAAGGATTTACCATCCTCACAAATATGCTAGAGTATAAGTTTAATACCCATCGATTTATCTGTATTTACACTGGTGCTTGATAGTTTGTGAAATTTTTAGAATTTTCTGTGGAAAACCAAACTAAACAAACAATAAATATTAAAACTGGCCACTTTTTTATTGAGAAAAAAATAATAACAATTTTATTACATAATCTGTTAGTGTGCAAAAATGAAAGGAACCTTAACTCTGAGACTGTCCGGCTTTTACAAACATTTTGCTCCTCATTTAAACCAAATAGTTCTATATCAGTCTTATCTGTTCACAGAAAAAAATTAAGCCCTATGTCTTGTCCAGGTAATCTTTAGCAAACTATGGGCAGAAATGTTCTTTTTAGGGAGCAGTGGCTTTCTCCTTGCAGCCTGCTATGGACATCATTATTTTTCATGAACATTTTTATCATGAACATTTATATTAGCCGACTTGAGAGAGGACCCTAGTTGTTTAGAAGTTACTATGGGCTCATATGTGGCCTCTCAGATTATTAAATGCCTTGCTCTTGGAGTGATATTTGTTGGGCGACCACTTCTGGAGAGGGAAACAATGATCTTGAATTTCTTTCATTAGTACAAATCTGACTGACATGTGAATCGCTAGAGTCCAAACACCTTACAGATGGTTTTATAACCTTTTTCAGGGTGATGAGCATCAACAACTCTTTTTCTGAGGTCCTCCAAAATTTCATTTTTTAATGCCATGATACTTTTCCACAAACATTTTTTGAAGACTTTGACATGCCCCCTCGTCCAATTGTCATCCCATTGATGGAAAACACGTCACTCTAATTTCACCCTTAAATTTACTGCTGATCTTAACTGTTCACATACATTTGCCACTTATAGTAATATTGAATCATTTTCTCCAATAAATAATGATCTAGTATAATATTTTTAGTCTCCTTTGTTTATTGGGGGTTCTTTATCTACTTTTAGGACTTAATCTAATTACGTTTTAGGTCATATCAATGCAGAAATATAGGAAATTCAAAAATGATCACAAACGTTCATGCACCACTGTAAATATCTGTATTAAGTTACTAAGGCTACTGGAGGCTGAATTGAAACCCTTGACCTTGATTGGTATTCCAATTACCGCAGTCTACCAGCAGTGCATGAGGATGTTTTCGGTATCCAACTTTGTAACAGCAGTGCCAACCTTTAGAAATCCTTCTGATGGTTTTTTCTTTATTTTCTGTCCTAGGCTGTAGCAAAGGTGGTGATCTTGAACACATTGTGGACTTCTATCCAGAAGACAACAACTGTCTACAGATATCCTTTCAAAAATCCCGACATCCTCCACTCTTGTAGTTAAGGAATGAAGTCTTAGCTTTTAAGTGATATATACACATATAAACACATAAGCATATATATATATATATATATATATGAGCTGTATTCTGATTGGCTGCCCTGTATTGTGGCTTATTCAAAAACCAGTCCAGCTTAAACACTATAACTATGACATATGAACAGTCATACTGCTGGTTTTCTGTCGTCACAAAAGTAAAGCATTAAAAACAGGCTGTTTGCATATTTCGTTTGCATATAGACTATATAGATGGGAGACTGACAATGTCAAGATTCTAAATTAAAGACAATTAGGAAAACGTGTTTTTACATAATACAGACCCTATTCTATCAAAACTGTTCCTACGTTCGTGGGGTTTCCCCTTTGTCATTTATATTCTTTCTCTTCCCATTTACCCACATATTTATGGCCTAAAATACATAAATGATGTTTCCTTGCTTGCCAAAACTAACATTTCAGTGTAGCCATTATTAATCTGTAATATTCTTTGGTATACGTTCTTGCTTTAAAAATGCATTTCATCTTGACCTGTCTCTTTGCCGATGTTGGTGTACTGCAAAAAAAGTGCATGTCTTTCACTCCTCCCATGCTTATATTATAGCCTTAATTCCTCACCCACAGCTTTCCCATTCAGGATGCTCCATTGGTGCAGAAGCTTAAAATAGTATTTGAAAACAGTACAGACTTTTTTGGAAGAATAATTGTTTACTCTTTAGATGTCCTGGGAGAACGGGCTTTGTGATGCTTGGAGAGGATAACAAATGAAAGGACCAGGAGAAAACAGAACTGGGAAACCAGCATCTTGTGATGGACAGATTCTCACTACAAGAACGCAGAAGGCCTTTTTTTGCTTACTGATTATGAATTTTATATTGGTGGTCAAACAACAATTCACACAGGTTTTGCTGTGCGGTTACGTTTTTGGATTCCGACAATTACAAAAACAATATAGTCGAGAGAGAACAATTATTGTGCTGCTCTTCATTTTGCAACAACACTCTCACTTTGTCTTGTTTTAATCCTGGATTCGACTGGGTTTTACAGATCGCTGGCTTTTTCTGAGCTGATCAGGGCTACTCTAGACAATGCTTGACTGACCCACACTGGGTTTTTCGTTGAATTCTATATAACATTTAAGAAAGTTCATGTTAAAAACACAATTTCAACATATAATCGGGATCTCAATGATGACCAAAATAATCGTGATTATGATTTTTGCAATAATCAAGTAGCCCTACAATCCACTAATAAAAAAGGACATATTTAAATTAATGGCGCATGGTCAATTTGATTTTAATGTTTTTATTAAAAAGGTAAAAAAAAAAAAAGTATAAAATAAAGCAATTCAAAGAGGGAAAAGAAAGATCTCTTCTGCTTCAGTTCCGCAACAGTTTCAGAATATGATCCTCCAGCAACTTTTGCACTGAAAAAGTTAACATATAATTTGGTCAGATACACAGTATGTCCAAAAGTATCCAGACACCTTTTCTAATTGGTGCATTCAGCTACTTTAAGGTGAGTCCATCACACACTGCAAGTCCGCATAGAAAAGCATTGCAAATAGAACAGGTTACTCTAGATTGACGGCATATGAGCTGTTTCGATGATCGCCCTTGGTTGTTACTAACCACTGCACACCAGGCATATGTCACCAGGCCTGTCTTTTAGGAGATGTTCAGACCAGCTTGTCCAGCCATTATAATATGGCCCTGTTGAAAGATGCTCAGATGCTTATGCTAACCTATTTTTCCTGCTTCCAGGACATAAGCTTCAAGAACTGACTGGTCATGTGCAGCCTAATATCCCATTCCTTGACTGGTGCCCATGTTACAAAAAAAATACTGTTAATCACCTGTCCATGGTTCTAATGTTGTGGATGATCAATGTATAGTCTTTAAAACATCTAACTTAAACTTAAAAGTTCAAATCAAACGTTATTCCCATATTTGATGACTATAATACTTGCTTTTTTTGTAGCCAAGGGCAACAGCGAGGGCCACTGGACTATATCCAGAGTCTGCTTCAAAGGTAATATCAGCTCCATGACCTAAGCACAGGTAGGATGCATATTGCATTAGTGTATAACATATGATCAATTGATAAAGTAGTTATTAACAAACCTATACCTACTTAAGAGAGCTTCCACGCATTTTATGTGATTTCCACGAACTGCATAAAGAAGAGGAGTGCCTCCATTCTGTAAAGACAGTATGTAATTTGGGTCAATATCAAGTATTTTACATTTATAAGACATAGAAATTGGGAATACGTCTACCAGGGTTAACATTATGGTGAAATATAAACATTTTAATTTCACAAATGCCATAAAATGAATAAACTGCAGATCATTTATAGATAATTTAGCCCAGTAACTCAGTGTGGTCGAAATATCCTCCTCTTCTAAAGTACAATAAATGCTTTATATATCTGTTTGATGTATTGCTGCCAAAACCAAACATTTGCCTGATATCAACCATTTTTTAAACAATTATCTGCTCATACTGATATGATTCATAGATCATAAAAACTTACCCAATCATAGGAATCAACGTCAACATCATATTTTAGAAGAATATTGACAATGTCTGCGAATCCCCCAGCACTGGCCAAAGACAAGGCACTTTCTCGCTCCCGTGCAAATGTTTTTGGGTCTGCTCCCTGGTTTAAAAACAGCATGATTTCTGAGTCAGGTCAAACACAAGCAAAATCCCAATAAGCCAAACTAAGATGTAAGCCAAAAGTTATTTTTCACCTTTTCAAGGAGGTATTGGACCATTTCAATCTCTCCAAATGCTGCTGCCCACATCAGCGACGTGAACCCTCGCTCATCCTGACTGTTTAATAAGGAAATGTCTGCAAAAACAACCATGTGGCTTACCTTCAAATATGAAGAAATAATTTGCAGATTATCGGTGACATCTGCAGCAGGCTTGCTTACCAGAGGCAAGATGTATCTCCACTTGTGATAGTTCTCCATGTGCAGCAAGCTGATGAATGGAGAGATCTAAAGACGTTAAGCATGGTCATGTAAAAAAAATATCACCCCAGGATGTACAAACCCCATTTGGGATGATGACTTTTTAATGGGACATTTTGTAAAACTCACTAAAGACAAGAAACGGATTTGTTTATTCTCTTAAACCTTTTTTACCTGACAAAAGTACAAAGACAAACTCTTAGTGTTTTCATTGACAAATGTATTTTGTAAATAGAAACAAATTTAGAATTTGTTGCATGAAACACACTAAAAAAGTTGAAACAGAGGTATTTTTACATTGTGTTAAATCACCTTTACATTTAATTACACTTTTTAATTTTTTAGGAACTGAGGATCATAATTGTTGCAGTTCCGCAAGTAGATTTTTTGTCCATTCTTGCTTAATAAAATACTTCAGCTGCTCAACAGTCTGTGGTCGCCATTGTCTGACTCTCCTGTTCATGGTGTGCCTTACATTTTCTATAGGAGACCAATCTGCACTGGAACCAGGCCAGTCAAACACACACTCACTGTCTATGAACCCACACTGTTATAGCATGAGCAGAATGAGGCCTAGCGTTGTCTTGTTGAAATAACCATGGACTTCCTGGGATATTGTTTTGATGCCAGCATACAATAATGGTCAAAGGTTTTAGAACACCCTGTTTTTCCAGTTTTTACTGGTAATTTAGGCAGTGTGATTACAGTAGTAAACTATAATGTACAGGGGTAAACTTAAATGTAAACTGCCAAATGTAAAAAATAAATAAATCATGTGAATTTCATGGTAAACAGGCATTTTTCAGGAATGAAAAACTTGGTTAACTTACAGCTTTCTTAAAGCATACAAAATAAATGAACCCCTAAAAATTAATGAAGAGAATTTCTAAAGGTGACTTTCTTTTTCTGTCCAGTTCATTCCAAACCAGCTTGTATGAGCTGAAGTCTGGAGACTATGCTGCTCTTCCATTAACTGAATCTACTGCTGAATTCTTTTCTTCTAATGTTTTGGCTCATCTCTCATACTTCCTGCTCTACAGTACTGGGCTAATAATGCATCAGACAGTGTAGGAACAAAGCTCTGCTTTTGTTCACACAAAGGGGTTTGTAGGTCATGTGGGAATTGTTTGTGTTAACCTTCAAGGCCTCATTTACTTCCATTGCTGCAGGAAAGCTGTAAGTTCACCAGGTTCTTACTGTTGTCTATGAAATCATGAAACATGATTTTTAAGAGTTTGGACCTAAAATCTTTATTTATGATGTATTTATTTATTTAGTGCAGCCACTTTTTACAATTTAAGGTTATTCACTGTAACTGAACTGCTTAAATAAATAAAAAAACAGGGTGTTAGAAAACTTTTGACCAGTAATGTATGTCTACACAAAATCCCAAAATACAGCTAATAGTTCCTGTTCTTTTTAAACTGACTTGACAATCCTTTTGTGAAGCTTGTCACAAAGTAATGAGCCATGACTCCGCTTTCCTTGCAAAGACAAAGCCTTTGGTGGATGCTCCTTTGATAACCTCATGTGTTATCAAATGACCTGCTCATTTCTTTGTGCTTTTTGGCAATTAAATAAAAGTGCAAAAGAATTTGCTAATTTTTTTTTTGCTGATTTTTGCTGCTGAAGTTTTAGAACACCCAATTTATACTGGTAATTTAAGCACAATTACAGTGAATGACCTTAACTGGTACAAAGGTAAGTAGTTACAATAAATAAACAAACCTGAAATATTATGTAGATTCCATAGACAACAGGCTCTTCCTCAAAGCTTGAAAAAATGGAAATAAAGTATCCTTGAATGCAAATGCATAGTAAATGCAAACAGTTCCCACAGGAGCCCCCAACTTCTACTGGTGACTTACAAGCTCCTCTGTTTTAACAAAGGCAGAGCTGGAACACATTTTTCCTACACCATGCATTATTAGCCCAATACTGTAGAGCAGGAAGTAGTACTGTACATTCAGAACAGGGAACACAAGACTAGAAACTGCAAGATAATGAGTCCAAACATTGGAAGAAAAGAACTAAGCAAGAGATTTAATTAATGGAAGAGCAGCACAGTCTCCAGACTTCAGCTCCATTCTGCTGGTTTGGGATGAACTTCATTCATTAACAACTGATTAACATTTAGGGCTTCATGTATTTCCTATGCTTCATGAAAGCTGTAAGTTAATTGCTGTAACCGAATGGTGGTGCATGGTGGTGGTTAGCACTTTTGCCTCACAGCAAGAATGTCCTGGGTTCGGATGGGTGTGGAGTTTGCAAGCTCTCCCCATACAGGGTGCTCCAGTTTCCACCCACTGTCCAAAGACTTGCAGTAGCTTGATTGGATACTCTTAAAAATTGTCCATAGGTATGAATGTGTGTGTGACTGGTTGTCTGTCTATGTGTTGCCCTGCAATGGGTTGGCCTCCTGTCCTGGGTGAACCGCTCCTTAGGCTCGTATTCAGCTGGTACAGCTTCCCTGTGACCCTGAAGAAACTGAAGAAGCGGTTTAGAAAATGGATGGTCTGATGAAATTACCAGCAAAAACTGGGTGATCTATAACTTTTGATGTATGCTGCATATGTGATGAACCTCAAAAGTCTGAGGTTTGAGCAATCACAAAGCAGTACAGGAGTTGTCACCCATGTAAGAGGGTCAAATTAAAAATTAGAGGAGGAAGGGCAGTACGTAAACATAGATTTAAAAAAATATTATTTTCAAATAAATGTATTTCAGTAGCAGTAAAAGTTCTGCCACATGAAAATACCCAACACTCGCTGTTGTATGCACCTCTGATTTACACACGTAGTGTGACAGGCCACTGTGCGATGGGCTGGGATGTAGAGCATGAGAATGCACTCACTGTCCAGGGTGGCCGGCCGGACTGTAACCTCGTTTCCCCGCTGTTTATTAGTCAGAGTCGTGTTGTGGTTGAGCGCACTATCACCACTCTTACTCTCCATCGTGGCTCCGCATTACTCCACTCCTGCTTTGCACAGAATAAAACAAAAATGCAGCCTATAAAAGCGAAAACCTTTTCAAACAGTTCTAAACATAACTTTAATCATCGCGAATGTGTCGTGTTTCCTTACCAGATCTCACCCGGAGCAAGAGCTGGAGCCCGAATCCACTTCTTACAGCGATTTCCTCGTTAGCTTACAAAAGTGAAACCAAAAGAAACGATCATTAACGTACATTAACGTTGACGTCTAAAACGACGCATGCATCATACTTTTGTCATACTTTGATTAAGAGTGTAAACTGCGAAGTCCATTTAGATATTCTTTATTTTTTAAGCCCATTTGTCTTTTCATGTTTCTATGAAAGCGGTTTATTGAACACATCTAGGAACTATTTGTTGTGGCCGGGGGAGCACGTCGGGCGGTTTTATTAGCTGCACACTGAGTAATAATAACAACAGTTGCGGCCCTTTTTCTTTTTTAAGATCTTTAAGCGGTTTTTGTTAAAATGGACGATCAGGAAATGCAGTTGAAAGTTAAACGAGGTAACGTGTGAAAATCTGTGTCGTTTATATTGTTATGGCCACGTCACGTTTACTGAACTGGGGGCTCTGTCAGTTCTAACGCCTAATATGTGTGTTTGGCTTTTGCAATGTATCTGTGTTGCAGTAACGGATAAGTTCACAGAGAGCATGTACGTTTTGGCAAACGAGCCCTCCATAGCACTGTACCGCTTACAGGAGCATGTCAGGAGATCACTGCCCGAGCTGGTTCAGCATAAGGTGGGTCAGAAATGCGCTTTACTGCTGTTTTACTCTTAGGCACGAATGGACTGTGACACATAATGTATTTCTCCTGTGTATAAGTGGTAAGAGACCAAGTTTCTCATCTATATTGTGGCATCGAGTAACAGCTGATACTAATGTAACCTTTTCTTTTTAAATACATAGCTTTAACATTAGCATTTACATGAACTTCATTGTGTTTATGCGCACACTGCTTTAAAACTTACCCACCAGATAGAAATCCATGGTTAACATGCAGCAGTGTGTGTGTGTGTGTGTGTGTGTGTGTGTGTGTGTGTGTGTGTGTGTGTGTGTGTGTGTGTGTTTTCAGGCTAGATTTGGTAAGGATTGGACTGGATTAATACTTTCCCTCTCTGAAATGGAGCATTTTCTTCTGATCCCAATATGCCGTCTCAGCTTGAGATTATATAATATATCGGTGATTTTTTACCAAACAACATAAGTAAAATCATGCTTTTAACTTGGCCAATACTGGTCTTTTTGGCGGGAAACAATATGTTTACATTCTTTTAACAAACAGCCAAAAAAAAGGTGTCTTAGAAGTGTTTACCCCCATTTTATTTATGGTCTTAACTGAAGGCGTAGTCAAAATCCACCACTGTATTTTCCACACAAGTCTGAAAGTCCCAGCAATAAAAACCTGTTTAATCATATGGGATAAAGGCACATTGGGAAATGATCATACTTGCATAATTATTAATTCCATTTGGAAATTTATTTTTGTTACAAAAAACACAAGTGTTATAAGGGGCAACAAAAGTAAAATACAAAAATACTTATAATTCAGCCAAGAACACAATGTCATTGAACTGTTCTTATATTTGAGGTTTGGAACCAGATGCAGCTCTATGCCCCATGGAAGACTGTGAGACAATTGTGTCAGACCTTACCTTAGAAAATGCATTTTGATTTAAAAAAAAAAAAAAAAAAAAAAGTTAGATTATTCCTGTAACCATGCAAGAAATCTACTGAATGAATATCTTTGTGTATACCTAGAAATGCAATATGCATTAAAATCAAGTTTTACTACTGTTTCAAATCTTGTACATGTTCATTTCATCTGGAGCTTAAGATACTATCAGGTCTTGAAGTTAATTAACATTAAGTTTTTTTAAATCATTTTTAATAGACAGACATGCAGAGCTGGGAGGAACAGAGCCAGGGAGCAATTTATACTGTGGAGTATGCATGCAGGTAAAATTTGAATCATCTGTAAACCACAGACCTATGTAAACATTACACTGTAAAATGTAATGTGAACTTCTCCTTTTGTATTTGCAGTGCGGTGAAAAGTATGACCAACAGCAGCCTCTATTTTAAAAACATTGACGGACTGCTGAAGCAAGCCATTGCAACGAAAGAACAGATCAGCAGTGCTCAAGGACGCAGGTAGCTGAAATGCTTGCAAAAGCTTTCAATTAGTCCTGGGTCAAACCAAATAACGACACCATTTGACTAGATCCCACCCCCATTTCAGCTTATGTTTCATTAGAGTTCTAATATTTGTTTGTTTTCTCCAAGTCATTACAGCTGTTTTGGTTTGCAAACTGTTAAATTGCTTTCTTGGTTTTATTAGTTTTGTTAAGTGCCACTGATTTCTCATACAGTTGCGTTCTGTTACATGCTAATTGATTTCACATTGTTTTCATTTTTTGCCAATTAATCTTTCAGATTTGCTTAATTTTCTTTTTTTGATCAATGCATACTGCTTTAGTGGTGTGAACCCTTCACCCAATCACAATGACCCTCCAACACATGCCTCTTCCACATCATCTTGACAAATGGAAATCTAATGCCAAGGTTAGTGCTGCATCATGAGGCCTGATACTTCCATTACATTGGCTTTAGTTGTTCTTCCTTGGGGAAATTAAGTTATTTCTATTAAACTTCAGATGCATAGATGCCCTGCAAAAAAATTTGTACATGTTTTTTTGGCAATTTCAGTGTTCTCATATGTTTAAGAAAAAATAATTTAAGCTTAATGGAAATTGAATTGAGAATATGTAAGCTCTACTTTATTGAAGAACATTTTGCACGTACATTTTGTATATTATGTGTATTATAGTGTAAATTATGCCATAAATGTTTGAATGAACCAGTGGAACTAGAAAAAATCAACCAATCAAATAACTACAAAATGTGAAAATTACTTTGAGTTGGGCAATATGAATATATTTTTAATCATTGTGATGTTACATCACAGTATGCTTTTCCAAGCATATAAGTATACTGTCAGTATGTAAAGAACACACGTCAGCTGCATTTTTTATTATAGAGAGCATGATTTGGCTTGTTTATTTGGATTTAGTGCAACAGAGTGTGTGAAATGACTTTATTCATTAATATTTTGTAAATGTGACCTTACTGGTTCTTTTTTTGTCAATTTCAACTTCTCACACAATCACACACAAAAGTCTTTTTTTATTGCCCACCTCTACATAAAAACATAATTTTTTCTTTTAATTGTGTCTTCTAAGCATGCTGTTTTATGCATTTGGCTTAATGATTGGCACATTTGTAGTGTTCCCATGCTTTTACATGCCTTGAACAAATTCTCAGACCACCATCATTAGTGTTGAACATGGATAATTCACTGTAGTGGTTCAAGCTCTGGGGACCAAGGGCCTTGGAAAGTTCGGCGTGTTGTTCGGCTAATTTAATGCTATACCTTTAATGGCTGAAATAGAGTGCAACCTGACACTGCAATACTACAAGTGTACTGTACAGTTTATATTGTACACCTAAGGGTATATACCTAGGTATGTGGAAATACAGTTTATTAGGTATACCTATGCTGGCAACTTGGTGTAGATTTAAACACTAAATGTGTATAGTAAAAGGCATAACGGTTTAACGCCAATCTGTAGTGTAGTAATGGTGCTCACACTAATGTGGAGTCTTTGCTTGTGGCTTTGCGAGCCAGCACAGTTCTCATCTCATTGTTGACACCATTCCAGGGCTTTGCTTGTGCTTGGAGCAGTCCTGACTCGGCAGACAGGGTCCTATGCATCCGGCCACTTCCATTGCCACTGTAGGCCTCTCTTTCACTGGAGTGGCTTTGTGGGCCACTGGACGGCGAGTACTGTTGTTTGTGCTCAGTGGAGGGTGTGTAGGGGAACTGGCGATGCATGCTGGCTTGGCTGAGCTGCCTCCTGGACTTCTCTCTGAAGCTAAGCTCCGATGCGTGAATGCCAGGGCTGCTCTCATGGTCATTCTGGTACACGGTGTTGACATGTTGGTTCCGGAAGTGCTTGGCTGTGCGCGCAGCTCGGAAGAGCGAGTGAACCACTATAACTACCAGCACCAGTATGCCAGAGGAGAGTACACACACGCTGGCTATTCCTGTCTCAATCTCAAAGACCAGCAGCATGTATATAGCCATAGCTGTGAATGCAGAGAGGAATAGAAATTAATTAAATGTTTAACTTTATTCACATCAAAGCAAATGTCACGGATGTACTGTGTGTTTATTTGTTTACTTATTTTCTGCAGAAAAAGAGCTGTGGATCCTGGTATAATGAGGGATGGCGGTGAGAAGCAGAATTCTGGGATCTGAAATGCGGTTACAGGCCTATTGAAGGGACTTTGGGTCAGAGGTGAACTTTAAGACTGTGATTCTTCTTGGATTTCAGGCCTTTGGCACTGCGCACTGGACTGGAATGAAAGAAGCCCTTTGCCAGGTCCTCAATTACAGTATTTTATCAAGGGCGTGAAGGAAGGGATTGTTCTCAGTTGCATATAAATACTTTCACACAGTGCTGCAATACTGTACTGTAATACTAATATTGCATTATGAATGCTTAGATTTAACATGACCTGATGTTATGATTTTTTTAAATTAATAATTTAACATTGTTTTTAGGCTATACACTGAATCATGTCATTAAAATGACTTTAAGAATAAAACTGAGTGAATTCTGATTGCGACACTGAAACTTTTAATACTGTTCTCTGACGTCACTCACCGCCCAGGTAAACAGAGATTCCCAGGCAGAACAAGCCAATGGCGACATGCCGGACAGCCCTGCTGTCCAATAGAAACCAGTCAGCCCTTAAAGAGGAGACAAACATGCAGTCACTTACTGTTCCTGGGATATTTCACTTTCCAGTTTCTAAATTAGCCAAATAACTTAAGCCCAATGTTGAGGACTGCCCAGGAGAAATGTCCCTCAGCTCTTTTACTATCGGACAAACTTAAGTTTGGGCTTATGTAATCTGGATGAACTGAGAAATCCTGTTCTGTGAAGTACACCCCTGCTACCTCGCAGCCTAAAGTGATGCTAGATGCTTAATTAAGATAAGCATGAACAAGAAGTGTGAGATGCACTTATTTGTGATGGCACTGAGCTCCCCCTATAACTCATCCATGTTCTTGCACATCATGCAAAAAGTGATTTTGCTTATGGTCTAATGTTCACTTAGCGTTCAAATTTGGAATTGTTTTCAAATCCGATAAATACAATAATATGGTAGCAATATTCATTAATTAAAAGGAAGGTAGTTACCAATAAATGGGGTTTTGGATGTTTTCATAGATATTTTACAAGAATTTCAGCAACAAGTATAGACACTAATCACGGATGTATGTATAGGATTTTTTTTTTAATTCTGAGATTGTCTGAGAGTGATTGTTACTTTTAAAATACATGGGCCTATTGATGTTAATTTTATTATAAGTCATTTGAGAATCAATTTCATTTCTGTTCATCAATGTGGGTATGTATTAATCTTTAAATTTAATCATTAATAATGTTTACAGCTAATTATGTTAATACATAAACTCTTATATTTGTCAGTCATGATCTGTTTATATATATTTTTACCACATCTGTTTATATATATATATATATTTTTTTTTTTTTTTACCACAACAAAAAACGAATTCCATGCAGGATTTTTGCACTTTTTTTAGTTTTTAAACTCTAACATAACCCGTTATAGAGGACACTGGCGGTAACGGTGGGCTGGAGGGGGGCTTCTCTTTTACTGAGTGTAAATGGAGGTGCTGCTGTACCTCTGCGTGTCCTCCTCTCCTCGGCATATCTCGGTGGCGAAGTAGCTGTGCAGCAGACACACAGCGACCGAACTTAAGTTGAGCGTGAGAGAAAGCGCTGAAAGTACGACGGCGACGGGCATTAACACCGCGGAAACATCGCTCGGCACCACCGACGGCGAGTCTTTGCCCTGGCGAGACTGCAGCTGAAAGATGAGGAACACGGCCAGGACGGACATGACCGAGGACAGGACGCCCAGCAGCGCCAGCACCACCAGAGCACGCTGGCTGTACGACATGGCCTTGCGGGAAGTCTGTGTCGCTTTAGACGGTCAAACAGAAGTGCACACGGGCTTAACGCATTCAAAAAAAAAATACCGTCGTCGGCTGCAGCTCCAGATCTCTGCGCAAACTTTTTCCTCTGCACCAAAGTTGTTGTTTCGCTAGTTTTCCTCGCGCTCCGCTCCGCCGGGCTCTCGGTTTCAGCTCAGACTGAGCATGTGATGCAGACTGGTTTGCAATCCCCCCCAGATTAAAGCAAAAAACAATGCACTTTACTGTTGGTTTCGTGCAGACTGACTTACTTGGCTAACGAGAAGTTTTTGACCACTTTAAGCAGCAAAATAACATCCACCATCTGACCATAACACGAGCAGGTGCAAAGCTTTCTGGGAAGTCGCTCTTGTTCCCAAAACGACAGCAGAAGAGATCTGGATAATGATGTGTAATTGCGGGCGGAGATGAGGCCTGTGGAATAACATTTTATTACCCCCAGCAGAACAATGAACAACTCAAAAGCCTCAGTGCTTTATCCCACCTTAACGGATCAGGCTTTGGCCTTAGTTTGCATATTTCACTGCATTTTTAGCACATTATGCAAATAAATTATTTACAGGGATTTTATAAATCATACAGACCACCCATATAAGATCAGATTCCCACATCACTACTTACAAACCTGCTCTCTCTCTCTCTCTCTCTCTCTCTCTCTCTCTCTCTCTCTCTCTCTCTCTCT